>ML849655.1:8859-41487 GCA_009831015.1 Picea engelmannii
AGGGGTTAATATGAAAAATATTTAATTAATGTTTGATTATAACATATTTAATTAATATTTATATTAATTAAATATGTTATTTTAATTATATTTTTTATTACCCTAACCCTAGCCTAAAAGTATAAATAAGAACCCTCCCCCTTGACTATTCACTCACATTCACTCTGTCCTCTCCAAGGCTGGCGGATTGCTTTGAGATTCTGTTACAGCTGTAGCCTCCTTTTGATAGAAAATTGCGGCCTCCTTTGACAGTCCAGTTTTCACTTCATTTGCTGGTGCATGTTCCTTGTTTTCCTTTGCTGTGTTGAAGATTTTTCTCTTGTTGCTGCCAGGTGTATTCTCTGAGTTAAGGGTTGCTGATTTGAGGCTTCTTGTGCTGTTGCAAAGTGTTAAAGCTGTCGTCCTCTTCTTTGTTCTTTACTGTTGCCAGCCGACCCTCTCCTATAGCCAGTGGAACCCTCCATGAAGTCTGCCGTCCCCTAGATCTGGGATCTTGAAGGCCGCGACACCCTAGCAAGGTGGCTGGACCTTCTTTACAGGCAGTCGTTCCTCCTACTGGCAGATTATATTACATGTGTGAGGGTTTGTTGCTGTGTGGGGTTTTGGGTGTGCTTGTGTGAGGTTTTTCATGGTGGCTTGACTGTCCTATACTTCTCTTGATAGAGATCTGACCCTTGAGGTAGATCCATGACACATAGACTTATCTGAGCATACTTCAGTGGCTTATTATCTCTTAGGTGTGCTATGCTCTTCTCCTTTATACAGAGGTAAGATTATCAAGAGGTAAGTTAATGTTTTCAGTTCTTTTGCCTTGCTTACATTTAGATCTATTATTTCAGATCTGATTGTTGTGCATGCACAGAAATATTATCTAACTGATGTGCATGCTCAGAAATATGTTTATTGGTTCAGATCTAATTTTAGTTTAGATCTAACTGTTGTACATGCCCATAAATATGTTTATTAGTTCAGATCTAATTTTTGTTTAGATCTAACTGTTGTGCATACCCAGGAATATTGTTATTAGTTTAGATCTAATTTTAGTTTAGATCTAACAGATGTGCATGCTCAAAAATATGTTTATTGGTTCAGATCTAATTTTAGTTTAGATCTAACTGTTGTGCATGCTCAGAAATATGTTTATTAGTTCATATCTAATTTTAGTTTAGATCTAACTGTTGTGCATGCCTATGAATATTGTTATTAGTTCAGATCTAATTTTAGTTTAGGTCTAACTGTTGTGCATGCTCAGAAATATTGTTTGGTTCAAAACTAATTGATGAGCATGCTCAGAAACTTTGTTTGTTTCAGATCTAATTGATGTGTACACTAAGAAATCTTTTATAGTACATATCTGTTTAGTGTTACTGTGTTTTCGCTGATCTAGCCAACTAAAATTTTGAAAAGACATATTTTCTGTTATTTTTCCCTATTTCTAACATGGTGTCAGAGCTTAGGGCATGAAAAGAGCTCAAGAATTGCAGACTTGAGCATGCGTAGATCCTATTCTTAGAGTTTGTTTTGCAGATCAGAAGTAAGCAAGGCCTTCCTTTGTGGATTTGAGAAAGGAAACAGGTTTTCCATAATGTTAAGCTACAAGGTGAGCAAATGTCTCTAGCTGTGTTAGCTTTGTTTTTATCCTTAATGAGGTCCAGTGGACCAGTAGTATGAATCCACTGGTTTTTCAAACCCTTGGAAAATCTTAATAATGAAACTATTTCTCTTTGGATATCTTCGTCTTTTACTCCATGCTATAATATGTGTGTATATTATACACTCAGTTAGCAAGACTTGGAACAAGATTATTGTCAACCTTCACTCTCCTTAGCAGTCTTTTCATCCTAGACCTGAAATCTCTTGGGAAAAGTTAATTGTCTAATGCTGAATTATGCCTTTGGAAAGGAACTTGAATTATTGTCATTTTCCTCAATTCTAACATTTAGAAAATGACTAAGAACAGATTGAGCATAAAAGAAAGTTCAATCTCTCTAATGTTAATTGAGCATTGTTAGTCAAGGTTCAAGGATGATACTTATCTCTATGTGCTAAGCATTGTTCTTTCAAAATAATTTGTGTAGAGACCTTGAGTAGCAGGTATCCTAGCCAACAAAAAGATACTCCTTGGAAACTGTTTTTGCACATCTAATCCTTTATGTCACTGACAGACTTGAAAAGTTTTGAAGATTGTCACCTCTGTTTTTATTTAGCAAGTGAGATCTGTATGACTGTGGCAAGCTCTACTTGAGCCGAGAAAAATGACTCTTTAGTTTAGGCCTCTGCTTTAACCAAATCTAAACACCTCACCATGCTTCTCTCAATTGGGACTACCTCTATGACAAGAAAGATATCCATTACACATTTCTTTTTTGGACTGATTGATGTGGAGAGGATAGTGAAAGACTATCTTGTTTATTGTCTTGTACACTTGTGAGATGCAAGTTTGGGTGCCAAAGAAAACTTGTTTGGATCTTTGGTGGAGCTACCAATGCTAGTTGGGAGAGTTTCCTTGTTAGGAAAATTTGGAGGCTAGAGTCCTTTATCTCTGGTGGATCCTTGGTTTTCTAAAGGGGGACTCCTAGTAAATCCTCTAGTTTACCCTTGATTATCTATTGATTTTCAAGACTTTTCTCTTCTCTTTTTGACTGAAAATTAAATGATAACTCTTACCTCCAGTAACCCTTTCTCACTTCTGAGCTAGGCCTAGTTAGTTAAAGATCTGATACAGAATGTTTGGGAATGTAACCTTCATCTTGAAAATCATAAGAGATAGGTTTAAGCTTTTATAATGTTATTGTTACTAATGTTTGGTAAGTGCTTAGCTTTCATTTAATAAGCTTTTGGTAAATTACAATGGCTTTGACAGAATCACTGGTAAATAAATTTTAATGGGAAACTGTGCAACTTCAGTAAATGACAGTACCTTATGCACTTAATGGTCATCCATATGTTTTGCACTAAAAAGAGTGCACGAGCTTTAAAGTTAACCACAATACATTGAGTGGTGGAAACTTGACAATGACTTTGGTATTTGGCTTTGAGGAAAACTTGTGAGGGCTGACTTTTGTAAGAACATAATTTGGACAATGCAGTCTTTGGCCTCATTCTTTAAGACGTATTGTTGACTCGTTGCATATGGATGAATCATGTATTATCCACAGGACAGTGGGATAACCACTTAAGGATATGGAATTACTTGAACTAACAGATTTATATCAAACATCTGCATACACAACAGATGTCCTAGATAGCTTGAGTTGGTAACAGGCTGTAAAGTTCAAGTATGTCTTCAGCCTAAGCAAGTTCATGGATACTCCATTTACTTTCATTCTTGTGACTACAAATGACATCAAGAGAGATATGTTTACCTTCTTGTCATGAATCCATGTCTGAATGGGATACTGTCAGAATCTCATATGTATTTTTGTTATATGATCAAGGAAGCTGTGATCTTAACACATACTTATTATAATTTGATGTATGCTAGGTCTCTCTCCCTAGTTTGGAAACCCAACAATATGTTGATCTATTATCTCTGATGTGAAAGACAACATGTAACCTTGGGTTATTTTCTTGGTCAAGGAGTCCAACAAATTATTTTGGTAACCCTACAGATATCTCTTTTGGATCGAGAGTCCTGAGATTGTAATTGAGCCATTATCCTTGGCAAAGAAGCTCAACAAGTCTAACTCAACTTTTCATATTAAACTTGGTACCGACACTAAGAGATATGACACCAAATCAGAGTCAAAGGATCTTATAGGTTCAGAGGGAGCCAGTTTGCACATGCAGGGAGGCAAACATTTTATGAAACTCAAAGGGAACAATCCCTGCATATGAGTTAGACCATGACCTACAGTAGATGGCAATAATAGGGTTAAATTTGTGACTCACGACTTCTCTCAGAAAGAAGGGATTATCTATGACAAGATCCTTACTTCCATTAGGATCCGTATCCCTCTTGTCGCAGTTTTTGATTTGAAACTTCACCAGATAGATGTTAAGACTGATTTTTCTTAAAAGTGAAGTTGAGCAAGAGGCTATCCATAGAAAATAATCCCATAGATTATAACAAGCTCCGAGAGCTTGGTATGAAAGTATTGACAGTCTCTCTAGAGAGTCTTGGCTTCACCAAGAGTATTGTTGATACCAATCTTTATATAAAGATTGTACAAAATCATCCTGTTATCTTAGGATGATCTGTTCGTTACAGGAAAGGAAATCTTTGATAGCTCAGATTAAGAGGGAGCTCTTTAGCAGAAGTTGAAGACTTGGGTCTTTTGCATTATTGTTATGAGCTTAGAGATGTGATAGAATCAAGGTGAGATGTTTCTCTCACAAGAGCAAGTATGCAGTTGATATGCTCCGTAGACTTGGGATATTGGACTGTAAGTCCATATCCACACCGATGATTTCCAAAACTGAAGAAGCTACAAGATCAAACTACAGTTTCAGATCCGGAAGACCTTTTTGAGTCCTTAATGTATCTTATACATACTAGACCGGATTTTTATCATGCAGTGAATGCCCTCATGCAGTTCATATGTGAATCGAAGCATATTCATATGGTTGTTGTTAAACCTTTTCTGAGATATGTTCGAGAGACTATAGCCTATGGGCTTAGATACAGTTCAGTGGAAGTGTAATGCTTCATGGTTATACATATTCAGATTGGATGGGTAGTATAGTGGATCGGAAGAGCACTTCCGGATATTGCATCAGTTTGGGTTCAACAATGATTTCCTGATCCAACAGGAAACAAGGCTCCATAGCTCAGAGCACTGCAGAAGCAGAATACATTGCTGCAAGTGCTGTTAGCAGAGAAGTAGTGTGGTCGAGGAAGCTAATTTCAGAATTGTTCATTACAGAGCTAGAACCCACAGTCATTCACTGTGACAATCAGAGCTGTATAAAGCTCACCGAGAATCCAGTGTTTCACGACAGGTCGAAACACATTGAGATGAGATATCACTATGTCCGGGACATGGTGCAGAAGAACGTTCTTAGTATTCAGTATGTTCGAACGACAGAACATATGACAAATATTTTGACCAAGCCACTGTCCCTGACAAAGTTTGTGTACTTTCGTGACAAGCTTGGTGTAGCTGAGAATGCCTCTCTTGCTGAGAGGGAGTGTTGAATTTAATGCAGCTGCAAGAGCCATTCTCCCTGGAGGATGGCTTAAGACCCTAGTTGTGGGCTAGGGCCCCCATTACACTCTTGGGGTTCTTGGTCTGGGACCAAGCAGTCAGAGCCATGGCAAAAGACTCTTGTAAGGGCCCCCAATAGACCACTGGGGTTCTTGGTCTGGGATCAAGCAACAAAAGAACCTTGTAAGGCCCCCCAGTAGACAACTGGGGTTCTTGGTCTGGAATCAAGCAGTAAAGACCCTTGAGAGGGCCTCTAGTAGATGAATGGGGTTCTTGGTCTGGGACCAAGCAGTTTAAGTCTCTAGATATGTTTAGGGCCCCTGGATGTGTTTCAGGGTACCCATGTCTAAGGCATGGGTTGATCCTTGGTCTTGTACCTTGGTGGATAAGACCCCAGATATGTTCTGGGGCAACCTAGTCCTTGATCAGGTAGTTGTTGGTGTGTGATCCTCTTCCTCTCTTCTAGGATGGTCCACAGGGCCTAGGAGAGATTTTGAAGGCGGGCATGACCACATGAGGGATGTATCCCATATGCAGTGATGATAAAGTTAATTGGTCACCTTGAGAAGTATATGGACATGTGTTGCCACTAAGTAAACCTCTCCTAAAACCTCCACCCTTGGTTTTTGAACTTGAGTTTGTTTGGGGGTTTGTATTTTTGTTTTAGGGGTTAATATGAAAAATACTTAATTAATGTTTGATTATAACATATTTGATTAATATTTATATTAATTAAATATGTTATTTTAATTATATTTTTTATTACCCTAACCCTAGCCTAAAAGTATAAATAAGAACCCTCCCCCTTCACTATTCACTCACATTCACTTTCTCCTCTCCAAGGCTGGCGGATTGGTCTGAGATTCTGTTACAGCTGTAGCCTCCTTATAACAGAAAATTGCGGCCTCCTTTGACAGTCCAGTTTTCACTTCATTTGCTGGTGCACGTTCCTTGTTTTCCTTTGCTGTGTTGAAGATTCTTCTCTTGCTGCTGCCAGGTGTATTCTCTGAGTTAAGGGTTGCTGATTTGAGACTTCTTGTTCTGTTGCAATGTGTTAAAGCTGCCGTCCTCTTCTCTGTTGTTTACTGTTGCCAGCCGGCCCTCTTCTATAGCCAGTGGAACCCTCCTTGAAGTCTGCCGTCCCCTAGATCTGGGATCTTGAAGGCCGCGGCACCCTAGCAAGGTGGCTGGACCTTCTTTACAGGCAGCTGTTCCTCCTTCTACTGGCAGATTATATTACATGTGTGAGGGTTTGTTGCTGTGTGGAGTTTTGGGTGTGCTTGTGTGAGGTTTTTCGTGGTGGCTTGACTGTCCTATACTTCTCTTGATAGAGATTTGACCCTTGAAGCAGATTCATGACACACAGACTTATCCGAGCATACTTCAGTGGCTTATTATCTCTCAGGTGTGCTATGCTCTTCTCCTTTATACAGAGGTAAGATTATCAAGAGGTAAGTTAATGTTTTCAGTTCTTTTGCCTTGCTTACATTTAGATCTATTATTTCAGATCTGATTGTTGTGCATGCACAGAAATATTATCTAACTGATGTGCATGCCCATAAATATGTTTATTGGTTCAGATCTAATTTTAGTTTAGATCTAACTGCTGTGCATGCCCAGAAATATGTTTATTAGTTCAGATCTAATTTTAGTTTAGATCTAACTGTTGTGCATACCCAGGAATATTGTTATTAGTTCGGATCTAATTTTAGTTTAGATCTAACAGATGTGCATGCTCAGAAATATGTTTATTGGTTCAGATCTAATTTTAGCTTAGATCTAACTGTTGTGCATGCCCAGAAATATGTTTATTAGTTCAGATCTAATTTTAGTTTAGATCTAACTGTTGTGCATGCCCAGGAATATTGTTATTAGTTTAGATCTAACTGTTGTGCATGCTCAGAAATATTGTTTGGTTCAGAACTAATTGATGAGCATGCTCAGAAACTTTGTTTGTTTGAGATCTAATTGATGTGTACACTAAGAAATCTTTTATAGTACAGATCTGTTTAGTGTTACTGTGTTTTTGCTGATCTAGCCAACTAAAATTTTGAAAAGGCATATTTTCTGTTATTTTTCCCTATTTCTAACAATATGGACTTCTTTAACTGATGTTTTTCATAAGTCTATCACTGGGCATCTTTTAGGTTGCATCTTCATTTCCTTTCACTGTCTCATAGTTCCTGTTTGTGAGCATCATTTCAGGGATCATATAAGCTCAAGATGAAGCTGATAGATGTGGATGACAAGCAATTGACTTGCGTTAATATCAACTTCAAAATTGTTCGTGGTAGCCTAGTTGCCCAAATCTGAGGCACAGAAACCGCAGGACTGCTAGGGACAATTTGATTGCTGATTGCGGGATTCTGATCAGAAATTTTAGATTATTTTGGATCTCAGAATGTATCGGTTAGTTATTTGACTTGTATGCATCTCTAGATGTTAGGCTATATGGTTTTCTGCAACTTCATTTATAATTAGAATGTATCCTTTGGTTTGTGTTACATATTCGTGGAGAACTGATTGGAAATATTTCGACTGGGACTGTTATAACTGTGGAGCCTCCATGTGTTGATCCTCTTGCTTATGCATGGTACACATTGTAAATAAAAACAAGTCATAATTTTCATGTATATCAATGCTCTTGGTTTTTGAGTAATTGGATGGAAACATTCAGTTTAAATATGATCAACAAGCTAGGAACCATAACAGTACTGGATGATTGTTTGTCAACTCATGTCATCCCCTGTATTGCTCCTGTAGGATGCAATAAACAAGATGTGAATAGTTTATCTAGCTAATGCTTTGTTTGTTCTTATAATATATTATCATTTTTGGTGATGATGACCTATTTTTGAAGCTTCAGATGATCGATTATGGATGATTCCATCATAATTCACGATAAAAGTTGATTTCTACTTTGAAGATATACCGATTCACTATGCATAAAGGCTTACAATTATGAAATATCAAATATAGTAAGTGATTTTAATTTGATCCTCTTAATGTATGTTTTGGGAAGTGTTAACACAAATTTCCACACTCCAATTGAGCTGATATAACTTATTATTACAGCAATGAATACTTGGCTAATTCAAGGAGAAAAGCCCCAAATCGTCACAGGCTAGACCCCTCTCCGTTTAGGCTAGTGCTTGCTAGCTTCATGGGGAGTCCCTAAGGTGATTTGCCACTGTCCTAAGTCTGATTTTCTGTGTTTAATGGCTAAAAAAAACTGCTTATATACTGGGACAGCGTGTTAAAACTATCCAAAACAATGGAAAGTTCTTTTTGCTTGGAGGGATCCTGCAGGGTTAGCACAATGAATATAGAATAGAAGTAGAACAGAAAAAGTACTCAAAAGATTAGTAACATCACAATGAACAGTTAAGGAAAATGACAAATCAGATTGCAAATTCACAAAATACCGACAAGAAACAAGGTTAGAACACAAACACTCGATTTCTTTATTGATAGGCTTGCAAGAGGGTTGGTTGCGCCACAATTGACAAGTCCACAACCGATACAATGATTACTTTGTTCAAAGAAGAGTCACTAGACTAAGAGAGAGAGATGAATGAGAAAGAAACACTATGCTAGCTGCTGCAATATTTGGCCAATAACCAATGAAGACCATCCAATATATACGAGAGGAGTGTGAAGAAAATAAGAGTTAATGCACATGAGGAAATAAGTGTGAGTGAGTAATGCGCATGGGTGAGTTATGAGTGAAAGTGTATGCGCATGGTGAGTTAAATAATGACTAAGATGCATGGAGAATAATTTTAGCTTTCCAACGCATGTTAGATTGTTAAATTGGGCCAAGGGATGAGGGAGTTATGAGTTAAAGGGAAATTCACCCTATTTTTTAGGAATTTCCTAAAATTTAGAGATTTTGCATTTAAAAACAGTTTAGGGGGGATTTTTTGAAACTGATTGCATGGAAAGTGAGAGGAATAGAGTGAGAAAAATTAGTCTTGAGTGGCTAAACTTTCTCCAGAAAATGCCACCTCACCTATGCACCACGTCTTTAGCTTAATTAATTCTCATTTAATGCATAATCCTTGGAAAATGTGCCTTTGGTCCATGATGCCATGTAGATGCCACATCATCTTGATACTTTGCCGCATGTCGAAATCTTAGCTTGCCACTTGTCACTGCTGAAGATGACGATGACTGTTAAAAATATAAATTTCCAAAAATAACCATCTGCTCCCAAAAATTTGAAACTTGTGGAAACTCCCCCAAACTCTCAACAAATGCTCGAAATGACTAGGAGACCACCATCATGTGTTTACTGCTAAAAATAGGCACTGCTAATTATATAAAGTACTCGCATGTCCATGATATTATACTCATTGGATTCGTTTTTCCGCAAGGATTCTGAATCCGCAATTAGAATTGACATGAGAGCCCTGGTGCTCAACATGCTAAAAATAGAAATCTGTGCCACATCATCCTAGAAAATGTCCAAAAAAACTCGGTGTCTCAAGAATCAATAATATGTGTTCAAAATGAATCTGGGGCCTAGAGCTCAAATTGCTAAAAATAGGAAGTTCTTGCATGTTGCCCAGAAAAGTGCTATCGGGCTTGGAATCATGCAAGGACCATCCCTGTATGCTCATAACTCTTCCAAACTGTCTAGAGACCCACTCAAACCGTTGCTCCCAAAAAGTAGCAACACATGTTGTATGTAGACATCTCTCTCAAAATGCAAAGGAACACAAACTAACTCTATCTATGAACAAAACAATCATGTACTGATCATATACTTCTCTCTAATGAGAACCAACCTCTGCTAACCATAAGTGCTAAACTTTGGATGAATCTTAGAATGCGAGCCAAAATAGTGCATGTTGGCTCTTAACTCTCAAGATTTTCAAGGGTGAAAATCTAGGGGATAACATGAAGACATTATGATTTTGATTTTTGAATATGCTGGAAAACTGTATTAAATACAGAATTATTGGAAAACCAAATATTTGAAAGTAGGGACTTTGCAATTTGTAGTAAGACTAGTGCTTGTTGACAAGAAGTGATTTTAGTTTGATCCTTTTAACATATGTTTTGGCAAGACATTGTGATTTTGATTCCTCGAGATGCTGGAAAAATGTAGTAAATAGGGTGTTACTGGAAAACCAATTATTTGGAAGCCAGGGCTTTGCAGAGATAAATAAATTCGCTATGAAGAGATGCTTGATATCAAGTGTCAAATACATGATTGATTGAATGTTGAAAATTAAAATTACTAAAATGGTACAGAAAGTTCCATCAAAACCTTCAACACAATTTTCAAAATCAAAGGGCATATGAGTGCATGGCTTTTTCATTCAAACTTATTGAAGCTCCAACAACATTTGGAATATACTAATTGATGCACTTCGACCATATGTGGACAGTTTTGTAAATTTCAACCTAAATGACATTCATTTACAACAAGATGTACCAAAAAGTATTTGCATCATATTTGGTGTATGTGTTTTCAATAGCGTTTTTAAGGCCATATTGTTGATGAAGATGGATTGGATAGTGATCTAGAGGGAATGAGATTTGTGGCTAGCGGATGATGGTGTCCACTAACTTGGCAGCTTGACAAAGTTAAGAATTGAGAGGGTATGACAAATGGTCTAAGTCTGTTCATCACTTACTATAATATATATTATTTCTAAATGCTTTCTCCAAAAGGGATGATGCTATCTTTAACCAAATGACACACAGTGCATATGTTGGTACTTTTAGATCTTAATTTGTCATTTGAGGTGAACATTGTGTTAGGATATTGTTGCAGATTATGCTTGCAATAGAGTGGTGTAGAATAGTATCATTTTAGTTAGAAGCATTGTCTAAAATAGTGGTTAAATGTCCAACTATGACAAATATATGCACTTATGGAAGTTGTTAGGTATTGATGACGTTATTGTAAATAATAATAAAAAATAGGTTGTCAATTAGAACTCACTATAATACATATAACATAACTAGTATACCCTTTCAAAGGAAAAATGGGAATGCCTTAGTGATTAAGAGAAGGAAATGCAATATGAAACAGGAAAGAAATGGGAATGCCTTAGTGATTAAGAGAAGGAAATGCAATATGAAACAGGAAAGTGGTTATGTGTGGTTATGTTATTTTCATTGTGAAGTCGAAATTGAAGTAGTTAGTGGATAATTATTTGAAAGATTTTATATTAACTACATAAATGAATTTTTAACCATAAAGTTCATTTAACCATAAATATTGTGGAAAATATTGTTCACTATATAAATGAGTTTTAAACTTTTTTCTAATTTGATTTCTAACATATTTAATTTGTTATAGGTGTCTTTGTGCAAAGCTTATTTACATTTTTTTCTTAGTTTTTGAGTTAAATTTGTGAAAATATGAAAAAAATAACATAATTTCACCTCAAACATGGTAAATTTTTTTCACCTTTTAGGAATTGCCCAAGCCCTGTTTCACTATGGAGCTAGTGAAGATTTGTTTTTATTTTAGCAAAGTGAATTTTCTTTTTTATGCTAACCAAAACATATAGATACCTCTTCTTTTTAAAATTGATTTTAAAATTGAGATAGATCATCTTAATTTTCTTTTACCTTTCAATTTTTTATAACATCACACAATTCTATTTAAATTCTAAATTAAAATAAATTTTCTTTAAATTCTAATTTAAATTAGATCATCGTAATTTTCTTTTACCTTTTAATTTTTTATAACATCACACAATTCTCTTTAAATTCTAAATCAATTAAATTCTAAATTGAGATAGTTTATCTTAATTTTTTAATTTTTATAACATCACAATTCTTTTTAAATTTAGATGTAATTATTTTTCTAATATTATATAATAAATAACAAAACTAATAATAATAATAATAATAATAATATTATATAATAAATAACAAAACTAATAAATAACAATACTAATAATAATAATTTTTGGACTGTCCCCGAGGTGTAGGACAGTCGGTGACGGAGTGTGTTGTTAAGCCACTCCGTGATGTTAAAGTCATCGGTTCGAAACCCTGTGGGGACAAAAAAAAAATCCAACCATGTTAAGGGTTGGTGTGGCTCAGGCCTGGTGCGATCCCCGGGTGATTTTGACGGCTTAGATGCCCCTGAGTCGCGGTTTCTCAAGCCACAGGTTAATAGCGTAGCCAACAGGTCCTTCACAAATTAACAAACAAAAAAAAATAATAATTTTTGGACTCAATTATTAAAAAGAGGAAAAAAAAAAATAATAATTCTTGGAGTGAAATATTAAAAAGAGGAAAAGAAGTCTACCTTTTATTAGGTGTAATTATATTTTAATATTATATAATAAATAACAATACCAATAATAATAATTCTTGGAGTCAATTATTACAAAGAGGGAAATAAGTTTGCCTTTTATGCTGAGCCACTGAAAAAATGAACGAGTATCTCTTCCTCAAGTGTCGGTACTCGATTCAGGTGTAGGTGGAGAAAGTCTCTCGTTTACAGTCCTTATGGCAGGTTACTACAGTGGAGCACTGTTTTCAGAGGTGGTATAAAGAGAAGAGGTTAAAAAGTTGGAGAGCTCTCCCCTTTTTGGCAATCTGGGCCATCTGGATCGCAAGGAACAACATTGCCTTCTAGGAAAAATACCGCTCTCCCTTCCAATCTTCGACACAAATTTGGTCACTGATGCGTTTCTTCACTTTTGATTCCCATCTGAAAGCGCCAAGGATCCCTAAGGAGGTTCAGTTAGATCGGTAAGGGCCTGGGCATTCTTCGACGAGGAGTGCAGAGGACTGGACTCGATGGTGGGTTTGGGTTTTCCCCTCTACCTCTGAGGTTCACATGTATTTCAATTCAAAGCCAATTATGGAAGAGGCACCAATAATCTGGGGGAGTTCAACTCACTCTTTTTCCCTTTTGAAGTTTGCTTTAAGGTCTCAACTGCCCTATTCACAAGTATTGGGCGACTCCTAGCTAACAATCAATTGGATGAAAGGCCTTTATCAGGTTACAAACATATCACTTCACTCTTTGGCTTGTGATATAAAAACACTGGCTTTTTTTTATTTCCATCAGGTTGATACAAACACACATCTACAGAGAGAAAAAAATGTAGAAGCGGGGTGGTCTCTCCAAAAAAGCAGGTTTCTATTTTCATCTTGGAAGAAATCTCCATTGGTTCTTTGTTTACTAGAAGGCAAGCAGCCTTGGATGGATTTAAATTATCAAACTGGAAGACTGTAGTACAGTTAATTTAGTCATTAGTTACAAGCTAAAATACTTTGATGGATTTTATTGTTTTGATCAGCTTTAGTGGTCTATGAACAACTTCTGTAGAATCTCTTTTGGTCCTTTTTGAGGATATTGGATATAGACACATTCAGAACTTTGCTTCAGTGGGTAGATTTTTTTGTCAGCACTGTTAACATTTGAAAAATACTTTGATTCAGTGGAGGTCTTATAAAGCCTTAGATTTTTTGTCAGCACTGTTACATTTGAAAAATGTATTTTTTACCCTCTAGAATTAAGAAAAAAAATACAATTTTTTCTTAAAATAATAATTAATACAATTTTTTTTTTAAATAATAATTATATATGACTCTACCTCCTTCTCTATATCCCTTTCCTATATATCGACTAATTTTTTTTTAAAATAATAATAATAATTATATATCCCTTCCCTATGTTATAGAAATTAATTTTTTCTTAAAATAATAATAATAATAATAATTATATATGACCCTACCCCCTCCTCTCTATATCCCTTCCCTATATATCCGAACTAAGAACTAATAGAGTTTTCTTTGTATCTCCGTCTCTTAGCCTCTTCCTTAATCTTCTTTGATCCTCGTTTTGCTCAAAAAGTAAACAAGTGGTGCAGTACTCTTGCTCTCGGATTCCAAGTCTGCCCCTGCACCTTAACATGTACCATTTGCTTTGAAACTGTACTCATTTTACCATTAGTATGTGATAGCTTGTGAAAGGGAAAAACAATATAGGTTAATATCTAAACTTTGTAATCTACATGCCAGTCTACACTACAGCACCTCTGCGCTCCGCCTATTATCCCAAAACTAATTATATCGCATTTTCACACAATTTGACAAATAATAATGCCAATAAATACATTGCCGGATTCCACACTGTTTGACAAATAATACTACTATCACTAAATATATAAAATTTATACCAGATTCCACACATTTTAACAAATAATATGGCTAATTTTTTTTGAATAAATATATGTAATTATACGGGATTCGCAAATTGATAAATAATACTGCTTTCTTAAATAAATATACCATATACTAGACAATATAAATAATAATGCAAAACAATCTTTAAAAATAGATCCAATACAATCCCATCTTTCGGACCGATGGTTTATACAAAGAAAATTTTGAAAGGTGCGGGCAGACTATAAACACGTGGCATACGGTGTTCATCTTTCTTTGTGGACTCAACTATTGAATTCATCACAAGACTTCTTTTAAACGTTTTTGAGCACGAAAGCCTCAGATCACTCTGGCCCCGACGACAGAATGTCAAAACCCTAACGTTAATTGCACCAAATTTGCACGGCAAGTCGACCATTGATAGCGCGGTCGTGACATGGTAGATGATTTATTTTAAAAAACAAGTTTAAGAAATTTTAGGAGGATGACTAGTTTCAAGGAAAATCTGTTCCTTGATGTTTTTGACATAAAAATTACATGATAATAAAAAATAAAATTGGGTAACTTATGTGTAGTAGTTCATCTTTAGTCATTCAATATAAGAAGAGGGTATCAGACACACTGTTGTAACATTCATTTACCAATGAATAAGACACTGTTGTAACATTCATTTACCAAAGAAAATGTTGATCTTGTAGATCTCAATGATTGTGTATTAAAATGAGGGGAAGGTTGGAAGGTCTTAGCTAAGGTTGTAGGCTTTTTGAGCAAGTTTATTGTAGTTTGAATTAAGATTTTGAGATTTAGCACTTAGAATATAGATTTTTATAAAGTAGAATGTATTGTGCTTACCTCAACCTATATGATTACAATTACTCAAAGAAGTAAACCACTCCAAAATGGTTAGTTATTTTGGAGTGAGAAAAATAGTTGATCAACCTATAGAGACTATTAGTTAAATGATTAAATGATGACAAGGCATGGGCAACTCTATGAAGAATAAGAACATATAAGAACATAAGAATCAAGGTTGACAAATAAGAACATAGGAATCTAGGCCTCTAAACATTGTTTCCGTTATAGAACAAACCATGGAAGTTTATGTTAGTGGACTTCTAAGGGCTTTGTGATGACCTAGAAGATGGCATGTATTTTAGTCTTGCTTGTAAAAGGCTTATGGCATACCTAGAAGTAGTTTCTAGCACTATAAGAGCAACTTTAAAAATGTTGATTTGAAGGTAGTGAATGGAAATATTGGTTTACAAAAAAACAAATGAAACATTGTTGATTGCTAGTGTTAGTAATATTGTGTAGCTAAATATAGATAAATATCTACATCTAATTTGTTTACAGTGTCAATATGTAACAAGGGCGCCTCTCAAATTTTAAAATATGGAATAAGGGTGTCTCTCAAATTACTACCTTCAAATATGATCCATGGTTCACTTATCAAAATGGTTATAAATGACCTAACTAGCTTGAGTCTTCCTCAATCGTTGCAATCCTTCAACATGATAATGAGAAATAATTTTCCAGAGGTTGTAATAACGAAGAACAAATTCTTTGCAATGTGTGATGCATGTTTCTCCATCACCAATGAACTTAAGACCACCATCGATCCAATGCAATTAGAATGGTTACATGTAATGCAATCAACCCACAACTACATTCACAATTGTCGTAGTGTGTACTATGCGCATGGCATGAATTTAGAGAAACATCATAGCACCCACTTGAGCATTGTGCACATCAACATGGACAAGATAAAGACTTATATACCAAGGATGTGTAAGAAGGAAAAGTCAATTAATACTGTCACACATATTTCAATTTCTTTAAGTGGTATGCTTACATTTTCTAGAAATGGGTTCCTTTTTCATGACTTCATTAGCTAAATGCCTCATGGTGGTTGAAGAACCAAGGAATAATAAACATATGGATTTGTTAGGGTAAGGCAGGGGAGGGCATCAAACCACCCCTTACAATATGCACTATTATTACAAGTAGAATCACATGAAAAATGCTAATATACAAGGAAGAGGTTATGCAATATCTTGAGGCAAGAGTCGATAATACATACATACCACCTAGAAAATTACCTCTAGTGTGGATGTCGCAAATTGATAATTTTGCAAGTGAACAAAAGTCATTATGTGTTTGCATTTGCTTCCTTTCTAATGACAAAGATATTTGAAATTGTATAGGTTAACTTCCTCTTGGCGGGTCACACACACAAAGATATAGATGGTACATGTGGGAGGTTATCAATTCAATTAAAATGAAAAGATATATATTCAGTACCATAGATCACAGAGGCTTACATGATGTAACGTCCCCACTATAATCACCATTTTAATTAATGCTTAGTGTAGATATAATGTGTGGCCACGACCAAGTGGTATATATGCGAATTATGTTTCTAAATTTTAATAATAACATGTGATGCCAATTGTTAGGGCACATGGAGAGAGATGGGGGATGAATTAATCCACAAGAGAGGGGAGGGACTAAGAGAATGTCTAAGAGATGTCCAAGGGGGAATTACCCATGTCTATTAATTCAACCTATTTCCTAAAATTCTTATTGATATATGAACCTTCTAATTTTTGATTAAGTGTCCTCAAAGCGAATCATTGAATGCATGTAAGAGAGTGGGTGTGAGAAGTCACATCCCATAGTTATTGAGAGCATGGGGGCTGAGTACAATCAACTTGGGGAAGTGTGTAAGTCGAACAAACAAGCCAAATGAGAGGAAATTCGTATGGGCAGTTACAACATTTTTAGACAGTCAAGTTTTTGGCATAAACAAGAAGTAGAGAGTAGAAAAGAAGAGCTTGGAGCTAGAACAACCATGGAGGGTGAATTTTGGAGCATATTTGGAGTAGAATACCGAAGAGGTAGGTTGTTAGGCCCAAACAGTGAACTCTTGTGTGAGTTGCACTGTAACACAAGTGTTGCTGCTGTTTTTTCTGGTAGTTTTCCTAACAGTGAGCTCTCTTGAGTTTCTCAGTAAAGAGATTATTGGTTACCTGTGCTAGAGAGATCTTGATAAACGAATGAGATGCACGAGAGACTGAAATCAGTGAAGGGGTACATTCTTTGGGTTGGGAAAATTGAGAGGAAGAGAGCTGGTGGAAAATCAAGATAGTTGTAAGAGAATACCAGTTGGTTGTGGGATTTCTGAGCCGTGAGTGGACAACGAGAGACCACCCTCTTTTGTGGATTGCTAGCCCCAACTCGGGGGTGAATTTTTATTGAGATCTTGAGCAAGTCTATGGTTGGGTGGAACGTCCTTCTCAAGCAGCTAATTGCACAAACATTTTTAAGAGATAAATGTTTTATCTTGTTTCTATGTTACATTATGAGTTTAATTGTTGTTTATTCAATCTATGTTTGAGAACGATTTATATGTTGTTGTGTTGAATTATTTAAATTGCATTCATGCCATTTTTAGCATGTTGTAGATGCATTTAATTATGATATTAGAAAATCGTTAGATATGTGTGTAATTCGTAGCTGGTAAGCTACAAGAAATTAATTAACTTTAAAAAACTTTTAATTTATGAGTATTTTCGCACGTAAGGCACCTCAGTTGGGCCGAGGAACATTATATTATGGTATCAGAGCTTCTAATTCGACACTGGACACATATGGGCCAAGAACAGATGCAAAGTTGGGTAAAATTCGTTGTTACGGATTTTGTTCCGTGATAGATTAGGGGAAAAATGGAGAAAATTAGAGTGAAACCCCCAGATTCGTGAGAAAAATTTGAGTTTAAATGCCTCAAAAATGTCTAAGAGGTTTAATGGAGTCAATATGCAGGGTTGCATAGTTAAAATTCAACATGGGAGGTTGAAATTCATGTTTTAATGGTCGTTATAGAATTGGGCCAAGTTTGATGGATTGATAATTGAGATCGTGTTTGATTTCGAGATCAACTACCCAAATTTGCTGTAATAGATTTAAAAACTTATAAGGTTTTCAGAATTTAGCAAGGTCTAGCAGATTGACGACCGAAATTCATTTTCAGTAGTTGGGAAAATGAGACAAATCAACGGTTTAGATTCGTTTTTGGTCGTTTGGGAGTTGGAACAGATCAATGGTCAAGATAATTTTGAATGGTAGATCGATGGTCCAAATTCATTTGGGATTTGGCTGAAATTTTTTAAGTGTTGGAGTTGGCCAAGAGAATTCACCGACGATTGATGGCCGGGTCGACTATTTCAGCAACACGTTCACTTGGCAAGCAGAATCGTCGATTGCCGACGACCTATGATCAAGATGACCAATTCGACGAGGTGTTTGGGTCTCCCAAAAGAAATTGTCAATGGCCGATGAAGAAAAGAGTAGGATGATGTGTCATGCCATATCAACGAAGTTGACACCTCAGGATGATTTGTCATGCCATATTAACATCCATGTATCATGCCATGCCATCCAAGAGATGGCCGATGGCTAATGACAGGGTCGACCGAATTGGTAAATAATTTCATTCACCAACAAAAATTGCTAATGGCCGGGTCGACCGGTTTATTGATGTCTTGCAAATCGGTTGTCAAAGGAAATGGGCAATGATCGACGGTTGGGTCGGTAGTTTTGGCAGGGTGTTGCATGCACCCAAAGGAGAACGACGATCACCGATAGAGTTTAGATCAACAATTGAGATTTCATTCAATTTTGAGATCGTTGGTGCATGTTAAGAGGTTATAACAGTGAAATAGTCAAATTTCTATGAATTTTTGGGATTTTGAAGGTCATGAACTTGCCGGGCAATTTAGAGGCTCTAAACAACGTTTTTAGAAGTTGTATTTTTTGAGACTGTGATTTCCATATGCACTACATAGTCTTTGCAACTTAAATAAAAGAGCTTGAGGAGAATGTTTTAACAAGCTATTCCATTCACAAAACATAGCTCGTATGAGAAAGTTAACTCTGAAACAACAAGGTTATACATTTTGGCACATGTTTACTTCTAGATGGCATAATTCCTTGCGCCAAAGTCTGTTCGAGGCATAAAAACAGTCTATGGAAAGATTATGAACCATATAAGACAACCATGGAGCCAGATTTGAGATCTAGGTATGTAAAAATGTGTAGGAAGAGAAAAAAGACACCTGTAGCATACATGGATATAATGAGAAAATAGTCTAAACTTCTCCGAACCATAACATTAAGCTTGGAGTTCATTTTTGAACAAATGAAGTCGCTAGAAAGGTCCGAGGAGGAGAAGGCACCCACCCATAATTTTGAATTGGGCACTAAAATTTTATCAAAAACTGATAAAGTAAATTTTGAAATAGTAAGTAAGTGGAAATTGCAGCATGTGAATGTTGTAACTTTTTGTTCATAACTCGGAATGAGGTGTGAGTATAGATATTGGAGAGATGTTTTAGAGAATAATGTGTCTAAGGAATCACATTTTGAATTGGTGCATTGTGTTCTTCGTAAATTGATATGAAAAATAACTCGTATTCTAATTAATCAAATGTTTTATAGTATGCATGTGCTAACAATAATTATTACATGTACATTTATTGTAGAATTAGAGGTACATGAAAACAACTTTGGTTCTTAAATGAGGACTGGAGTTATGGAAGATTCCTAGGGATTTTACAACCATGAGGAGGAAGTCAGAGGTCTCTACATGTCAACATGGGAAATGTTGAGACATTTTAATGGAAGAAGAGGCAGGCATGAGCCTGTAACTATGAGAAGCTTGCATAAAGAAGTGTAGAGCTATAGAGAAAATAATGAAAGGATTATGAAGGCTCAGGAAGGGATACTTCAGAGTATGAATATGTTGCATAGGCAAGTTAATAAAGACTTTGGCACAAAATAAGCAACGAGTGCTAAACAAGTAACAACATCTATATCACAAATAAAAGTGGATGATCATGAGAATGATAGGTAGTCAAGAAGCATGAGAAAACACGATCATTATCCAAGTCAATCCACTAGAAGGACTCATGCAAGTTCAGGGCTAGGGAGCAACCCAAGTGTGTCTCCTGTCAGGAGGCAAAGAAGAAGTTCCGAGACAGACATCTTGCAAGGTGAACTTAGGAAAATCAAGCCACCAACTTTCAATGGTGAGCATACGAAAGGAGAAGAGGCCAAGGCCTAACTGTTGGAAATGAAGAAATATTTCTAGCTGCATGATTATCCCTCAAGGGTAGAAGCTAGAATTGAAACCTACCACTTGCAAGGAAAGTCAACCATGTGGTGGGATCATCTTAAGCAAGGCAATCACCTTGATGAGAAAGTGATCTCATCGAGGCAATTTAAAGGATGTTTCCAAGAGAAATATTTGTCCGAGCATTATTATGAAAGGAATATGAAAGAGTTCTTTGAGCTCAAGTTGGGAAGCGTGACAATGGATGAATATGAGAAGAGGTTCTTTGGATTGCTGAAGTATGTTGACTTCATAAAGGATAATAAACTCAAAATCCAAAGGTTTCTGAGTGGGTTATCCTCTTTCTACAATGACAAGATACAATATGATAACCCTGGGTCTTTGGAGGAAGTCATTAGTAGAGAAAAACATTTTTATGAGCAAAAAAAAATGAAGATTGGTTTTCTAAAAAGCTTGGAATGACAAGATGAAAGGTAAAAATGATTAAAGGTAGAAAAGGTTTTAAGCCACTATTTTTCAAGAATAACTCTCAAGCAAATTAACAAGGTTAGTCAACCCAAAATGAACACAAGACTACATATTCATTTGGGAAAAGGCCAAGACAACAACTTGTACAATGTTGGAGATGTGAGGAAAATCACTTATATAGGGACTACCCTCACAAAGGAGAGAGAATGACAACTTTCCAAAACATTGAGGAGGATGAAATAGTTGAAGACATGAGGGGAAACATGCCAAGGACCCCCATGATTGAAGTGGAAGGTAAGATTGATAACTAGCCCATAGTAATTTTAATTGATTTTGGAGCTATCCGTAGTTACATAAACTCTTTGAAAGTTTTCACTTGCAAAGGAGTAAGCATAAGAAATATTTTTTAGTTTTATTAGCCATAGGGGTTAAGAGAAAAATCAAATTTGTTAGTTAAAGATCGTCCGATAGATATGAATGGACTCATCACAAAGGTAGATGTGGACATCATACCATTCATATGATTTTCTAATTGGCATGGATAGCTGTCCTAGACTGTTATAACAAGACAATCACATGTCTTAATGAAGAAGGGAAGCAAGACAAGGTTCAAAGAATTCCAAGAGCTATAGTTGGAAAAAAAATTTCAGCTATGCAATTGAAAAAGAGTTTCAGGAAGGGATGTCATATTTTTGCAGCCCATATGGAGGAGACAATCTAAGATAAGGTGACAAACATTGAAGACCATCCAGTCTTGAGGGATTTTGAAGATGTTTTCGGGGAAATCCCATGACTACCACCAAAGAGAGACATTGATTTCTCTATTGAATTGGTGCCAAGAGCTACCCTAATGTCCAAGACACCATACATAATGGGCATACCAGAGTTTAAAGAGTCACATATGCAACTTGAAGAGTTGTTAAAGAAGAGGTATATATGCCCAAGTGTCTCACCTTGGAGAGCCCCAATGTTGTTTGTAAAGAATAAAGATGGAATCTTAAGACTGTGTATTGATTTTAGACAACTAAATAAGATCACCATAAAGAAAAAATATTCTTTGCCAATGATTGATGATCTATTTGATTAGTTGAAAGGTGCAAGAATATTTTCAAAGATTCACTTGAGATCAAACTATCATCAAGTGATGATAAAGGAAGAAGACATCAACAAGACAACATTCAAAACAAGATACAAACATTATGAATTGACAATAGTACCATTTGGGCTATCGAATGCATCGACAATTTTCATGTGCATGATGAATGATACGTTTAAGGAGTACTTGGACAAGTTTGTAATTGTGTTCCTGGATGATATACTCATTTATTTAAATATAGAGGAGGAACATGAGAAACATTTAAAAATGGTGTTGCAAGTTTTAAGAGAGCATAAATTGTATGTTAAGCTAAGTAAGTGCATCTTTCATCAAAAGATGATTCACTACTTGGGGCATATAATTTTTGTAGAAGGGATATCAATTGATCACAAGAAGATAAATGCTATTAGAAGATGATCAACGCCAAGAAATGTTACATAAGTTAGATCATTCATGGGTCCTGTTGGTTATTACTGAAGATTCATAAAAGGTTTTTCAAAGATTACAAGCACAATCACCTCTTTGCAAAAGAAGGGAGTGGAATTTGAATGGACTCCCAAGTGTGAAGAGAGATTTCAACAGTGGAAAGACATCTTGAAAAGTGCCCCAATCTTGAAGATTGCAGATTGATATTAAGATTTTGTGGTGTGCATTGATGCAAACAAGAGATTGGTGGATTCCTCACACAAAAGGATCATGTGGTATGCTATGAGTCCCGAAAATTAAAAGAGCATGAAAGGAATTATGGTACCCATGATCTAGAATTAATAACCATTATTGATGCATTAAAAATGTGGAGACATTACCTCATGAGGAGACAATTTGCGCTAAGGATAGACCACTATGTTCTGAAACATTTGTTTGAACAACCCACATTAAATGACAAACAAACTAAATGGCTTGAATTTCAGAGTGAATATGACTTTAAAATTAAGCACATCAAAGGAAAATAAAATTAGGTGGCTGATGCAATTAGAAGTAGAGATCATGAAATGCATATTGCAAACATTAGCAGGTACATAACTGATCTGGAAAATATAATTATTGCAACAACAAATTTAAATCAACACTATTTGACATTAAAAGAAACATTACAACGGAGAAATTTACAATAGAAATTTAAATATTATGATTTGTAAGAGGATGGAATACTCACGTATATAGAAAAAATATATGTTCCAAACTCTAGTGAGTCGAAAAATACAATGCCGAGGGAAATTCACAATGTGTCTGTCGTATGTTGGGCACCAAGGATATTAGAAAACAATTGCAGTTGTAAAAGGCTAATAATTTTGGCCAGGAATGAAGAAAGAAGTGACTAATTATATACCTAGATGTCTAGAGTGCCAGAAGGTGAAGTCTGAACATAAATATCCAGCAGACTTGTTACAACCATTTCCCATTCCAGAATGGTTGTGGGATGTAGTCACAATGGATTTTATCATAACACTGCCCATAATAATGAAGCATCATGATTCCATCATGATGGTGGCGGATAAATTAACTAAGACAACACATTTTGTCCCTGTGAAGATTACACACAAGGAAACAAATATTGCAAAAATATACATGAAGGAACTTGTTAGGTTACATGGAGTGCCCAAGGAAATAGTTTCATATAGAGATCCAAAGTTTACAACCAATTTTTGGAAAGGTTTGTTCAATGGCTTTGGGACAAATTTAAATATCGGTACATCGTATCACCCAGAGTCAGATGGACAAATAAAGAGGAATAACATAATAATTGAGGACATGCTTAGAATCAATCATCAAAGTGAGAATATATATTCATTTAATTAAATTTGCTTACAATAATGGGTATTAGGTTTCATTAAAAATGAGTCCATTTGAAACATTGTATGGTAGGAAGTGTAACAAACTAGTGAGTTGGGATAACCCAACAGACAAAACAATTATTGGGATAAATTTGTTGAAGGAAATGGAAGAGAAAATAATAAAGATCAAGCATAATTTAAGGGCTACCCAGGATAGGAAAAAAAATTATGCAGACAAGAACAAAGTTTTCAGATATTTTAAAGTAGACGAAAATGTGTTTTTAAAAGTGAAGGCAAAGAGAAGTTCGCTAAGATTAAGAAGATGTCCAAAGTTGGTAGCAATATATTGTGAACCTTTTGAAATCTTAAAAAAGATAGGGCTAGTTGCATACATGTTTAACATTAACTACATCCATGAGAGTGCATAATGTATTTCATGTTCCATTATTAAATAAATATGTGCTTGAACCTAACCATATAATTGATTGGATTGTGATCCAAGTGGAACACGAAGGGGATTTCTGGGTGGAACTAGTACACATATTGAACCAAAAAGTCAAAGTGATCAGGAACAAATACATAGGGTCGGTAAAGGTTTAATGGACTTGCTATGGTCTTGAAGATGATACATGGGAGAATAATGCAAACATGCAAGAAGAATACCCACAATTTTTTGACAATTTTGAAGAAAAAAAAATATAAGAATGCAAGACTCCATTTTGAACAACTAGAGTTCTAGAACCACATCTTAGAGTCTTAGCTAACATACGTTGGGGGCCCTGATAAAAGAATGATGAAACCTAATGGAATAAGATCAATGATGGGGTTATGTTCCTTGGGTCAACAGGTTGAGAGGAACATGAGATTTTGGTTGGAATTGCTGTTGGAGCTATAAAAATTGCAGAATATTATGATCCAATGCCTTAAAAAATGATAGAATGTTAATGATTACAATACACTTCGAGGGGGAAATCTCGTTGATCTAAGGGGATATTGCTGTTCACCCACCTCTTCCAACTGACTCACATACAACTTTCATCTTAACAATTACAATTTTCATCTTGGAAGGTTTTTTCTAGCTTTTCGGGTCTTAAACTTCTAGAGTCGTTTTAAGGCCCTAAACATCGTTTTTTTGGCTTGCCACAGTTACATTATAACTAAAGTTAGAGTGTTATGACATAATGTTTAGTTCTCGGATAGAGATTTCCAACGGGATATCGTGCGCCTAAAACAAAGATTGTATGCAAAAGTTACGATCCCGAGAAGTTTATGTACCAACTTACCCCATCGGGGCCCACATGACTTTTGGTGCTTCATCTCCCGGGGTTAGGTTTTTGGATGTCTAGGGTTTTCTGTTTAATACTTTATGCGGAAAAGGCGAGATCTCATTGTAATGTTATCAGATGAATGGGCGTAGCTGCCACACCTCTTCTCAGAGATTAGCTACCACCAATCGAGCAAGATTGGTTTCATTATGCATTTTACAGTTTCAATAGATTTCTCTATTGAATAGAGATTAAGTTCCACTGTATCTATGTTATTTTTCTCTGTATATATGTTTTAATGTTATAGATCTATGTTTCATTTTGTTCCTCTCATAAATCTGGATCAATACCTTCCACTGTATCTCTATTATTGTTCTCTATATATGTGTTAATGTTATAGATCCGTGTTTCATTTCGTTCCGCTCATAAATCCGGATAAGTACTGATCTGGATTTATGAAAAGAATGAAATAAAACACATATCTATAACATTAACACATATATACATAGAACAATAACATAAATACAATGGAACTTAACTTCTATTCAATAGAGAAATCTGTTGAAACTGTAAAATGCATAATGAAACCAATCTTGCTCGACTGGTGGTAGCTAATCTATGAGAAAATATGTGGTGGCTATGCGCATTCATCTGAGCACATTACAATGATGCCTCCAGCCCTTTTTCGTATCAAGAAGTAAACAAAAAACCCTAGACATCCAAAAACCTAACCCTAGGATATGAAGCGCCAAAAGTTATGTGGGCCCCATTGGGGTAAGGTGGTACATCAACTTCCCAGGGTTGTAACTTTTGCATACAATCTTCGTTTTAGGCACACGATACCCCGTTGGAAAGGTCTATCCAAGGACTACACATTATTCCATCACACTCTAATATTTTTTTTTGTGTGACTATGGGTGGACCCAAAAACCTTGTTTAGGGCCTCAAAACAACCTCGAAAGTTTAGGACCCGAAAAGATAGAAAAAATCCACCAAGATGAAAATTATAACTTCCAAGATGAAATCTGTATGTGAGCCGGCTGGGAGGGATGGGTGGCCATATATATTCACCTGGATCAATAGTACAAGTAGCGCCATGATCAACATCGGGTGCCATACAAGTTTTAGGTGAGAGATAAAATTTGGTTGCACTTGCAGAAATAACGTCTTACAAGACCCCATCAAAAGCTTTGTCTACTCTACTATGGATCTTACACTATCACCAAGGCTATGGGTGACAACACTTTTGAGCTCAACATTCCCCTCTTCCTTGGATTTCACTCCATTATCCCCCATTTTAGGGATAACTAAGGAGATTATGTCTCGAGGCCCACAGGTCCTGGACATGGAGTACCGAGATCCATATCGACTTGAGCATGGCCCCGGAGGGCCCATATTTGCTTTTCTTCAGCGCCTCCACCTTGTCAGCAACAACAACATCCATCACTTCGGCCTGGTCCTGTAGTAGAAGTGGATCTTGCTCCATGAGGTAATGAGTCCAGGTATCATGGTATGTGTCACTCTGATCCTCAAAACCTTTGAATATGTGCATTTTGTTCTTTTTGTTTCTAACGGATGCTTGGATCTTATACTTATCCACTTGACCATCTCTGGGGGGAATGACATGATGCCCTAGTAAGCTTGTGCCCATAGGTTTTGATTTTCCACTGGGGGATTTATGAAAAAGGTCATCGTCCGCTCTCGTCATACTTACCACTTTCCATCTTACTTTCCGCTCATCCATCCCTTTACACTGGTTCGGGCATTGGGTTTACCAATCATTTAATGGTTGCACCTTACCTTGTGGGAAGAAGGGGCTAAAGGCCCATAGGGTAAAAGAAGTCGGTAAAAGATAAAATCCTAAAAATAAAACCTCGAGATGCTTCGCCCAAGGATCCCCGAGAAAGCAGTAAAAGGCTTCTCAACAAGAAACAGAGGGACCCCTAAAAATAATAATAATAAAACAAGACCTAGTCAGAGGATAGGGGGTCTCATCATGAGCTAGCCTATTAGTTCCATGAGAATTTAGTGGTATGACACTACTAGAAGATGGTTACCATGCCAGGGTAGTGGCTCTTGGTGGCATAACCAAAAGAAAGGGGGTCTCATCACAAGCCAACCTTCTCATTTCCGTGAAAGTGCTTGTAGGTAACATTGCCACCACTGGTCATCACGCTAGGGTAGTGTCCCCTGATTAGCTTGTTGAAAGAAAACTCAATAAAGAATAAAGAATAAAAGGCATGAATGGGCTTGGAAACATTTGCATCCAAGACAGGTGCAACTCACCCTCTAGAGAGGCACCCACAGACAGGTGCAACTCACCCTCTAGAGAGGCACCCACAGACAAGCCATGCATTTCCCTGCTATCACTGCACCCCTTGCCTAGGCATCCCTTATCCACCTCATCCACTAACATGACTTGGATTTGATTTATCCTGGAAACATCCCACATCCAGTGAACACTATCCCAATAGGACGCCCTGTCACTTCCTCCAAACTTGGCTTGCAGATTTGTGTAATGTCTTTGATCATTTGACTGAGTAAAAAGGGTTTTATGCACATGTTTAATAAAATTGATAATTGGATGTGATTTACATTGCTATGATCCCTGTGATTTATGAGCCCATGGAGGGTGTATTTGTTGATGTGCAGGATCATACCTGACAGATAGGTACACATGGGGAGATGATTAGTTCAGACCTCCATGGGGATGGAATCCTATCAGATGGATGTTGAGACCCTAGAAGGGGGCAGAGATAGATCAAAGGGTTTGCACTGGAGAAGAGCAAGACATTCCACCAGAGGCAGCTTGGCAGAGCCTCACCCAGGGGGGTTGTGCCTTCTCCGTTGGGACGTTGGCCTTGGAAGGCCCACGACGTCACCCATGACCTCCTATGACATCATCCAACGATATGGGAGTTTGGGAGGTAGTTGTGGCATTTTTGGCACGTTTGACAGCTTTTAGAGGCCCAAGGAGGGCTAACATTTTGCTCCAGGAGGCCCATGTTGCCCTAGAAAGGGATAATGTCACCCTAGAGGGGCATGGCGTCTTCACTTTTGCTTGATTAGGGTTTTAAATTATGACATTTAATGTGAAACAATATTATTATGTATTTTGGCCTTGTCAGCCTTTTGGTGACCTAAAAGTTAATTTAGGTCATTGCTATTGCATAAATAGAGAGCTAAAACTCTCTTATTTTCATCATCTTTCACTCACACTTGTGTGAGGTCTGAAATTTGCGCCCTCCTTTAGGTTTTTTTGCTGAAATTATTGATGCGCACTTGTTGAAGGAGGTTTTTCTTGGCTATTTTCTGCATTTTCCTAGTGGAAGGTTTACAACTAGGGTTTGGCTTGATAAATGCTTGGTGGATGTAAGTGAATTTCTGCATCCTTCTTTATTGAATGGTTATAGTGTTTTTTACTTGCATTTTGTTATTATAATTTGCTAGATTAAACCCTAGGGAACAAGCACATGTTGGTGTCCTTGTTTCATGTCCCTACTAAGTTATGCTAAGAGCCATTGTATTTGCTAAAGATAAATGTTAGAGCCTTGCCATAGCGACACTCTACCATTCACTCTTCAAGCTAGCCGTTTTTACTTTGCCCTTTGAGCTAAAGAAGGAGGAAGACACACTAAGGCCTAGGTTTACTACACCTTGGTGAGCCGTCTTCCCCTAGGGTTGATAGGTTGAAGCCTTGCCTTAGCAACACTTCAACCATCATATCCCTCTTGTCTTTGTCCCTATCACTATCATTTCGACCCTTCAACATTTGCAACTAGTTTGACTCCATTTTCCCTAATAGCGCATTGATCTAAGACCTTGTACTTGAGTCCCTTTTGATCACAACTTCCAAATACTCTTGAACAATCATTGACTCCTTCTAACCCTATCTTACACTAACACTTGCTAACCTATTGTTGCTATCATTTATTTATTTTATAATCATATCTTTGCAGCATTTAAATCCCTTATTGAGCAATTGAAAGATGGCTAGTCGTTGCTTCTAATGAATGTTGGTGTTTGACATTGATGATAAATCGTTATTGCTCATTGTGAAGCTTCTTTAGCATTTATTGTGAAGTGATATATTGTAATTATTTCTATTTTACTTCATTGATTTGCTTTATCAATATTATTGGTCATTTTCTTTATATAAGAAAGTCCTTGATTATATGAAGTACTAACCAAGAAGTGATCTTGCACATATATAGTTTTCTTGTTGCTTTGTTCCGGAAAGGTACACTTCTGGTTATCTTTATCTTTATTGGTTGATTATCTGGACTTTCTGATCGGTGGTGACTTCTAAGGGGGGAAAATTTTACTTAGCCATAAGCCTTTGCATTCTCAAAACCCCAGGTCACTGTGGACGTCTCCCCCGGGCCTACCACCCTAAACAGAAAGCTATCCCATCGAGGTGACAGTGGTAGAATAGTCTCAGTTTTTCAAGTTTGCCTTTATTTCACCCATTCTTTACTTTCAAGTACAAACTGCACGATAACACAACCAATGTTTAATGTGGACCTCCTTCGATCATACTTTCCACCCTTATTGGACACCTCAGAGATAGAAGAACAATTAACACCAACAAATCTCAACCTTGACTGCATAGAACATGCATCCACTAATTAGATCGTGGACACATAGGTCAAGGGCACGCGCCTACATGAGTTTCAATTTTATCATGTTGACAAAGCGGGGCAACTCCTACACCAAGGCAAGTGGCTCACCCGGGGCCAAATTTAGCCTAAATTTCCTCATTTGATGGGGGAACTCAACACAATGGATACCATTGCTTCCTAAGAAGGAAGGATTGATCCAAGTGGATATCGGTGGCCACCCATCTCTTCCAGCTAACTCACATACAACTTTCATCTTGGCAGTTACAATTTTCATCTTGGCAATTTTTTTTCTAGATTTTTGGGTCCTAAACTTCCGGGGCCGTTTTGAGGCCCTAAACAACATTTTTTGGGCCCGACATAGTTACACTTTAGACAAAGAGTGTGAGGACATAATGTGTATTCCTCGTATAGATATTTCCAATGGGTTATCATGCACCTAAAATGGAGATCGTATGCAAAAGTTACGACCTCGAGAAGTTTATGTACCAACTTACCCCATCGGGACCCGCATGACTTTTGACACTTCATTTCCTAGGGTTAGGTAAATTTTGGATGTCTATGGTTTTCTGTTTACTACTTGATGCTAAAAACGCATAGAGGCCTCATTATAATGTGCTCAGATGAATGCACGTAGCCGCCACATATATTCTAAGAGATTAGCTATACCACCAATCGAGCAAGATTGGTTTCATTCTACATTTTACAGTTTCAACAGATTTCTCTATTGAGTAGAAGTTAAGTTTCACTGTATCTATGCTATTGTTCTCTGTATATCTGTGTTAATGTTATAGATATGTGTTTCAGTTCGTTCCACTCATAAATATGGATCACTCGTTTTACAATATATCCAATTCAGAATACAATATGGGATGTGGCAAGATGATCCTAAGACTAAGTCTCCTTGTTATATATAGGAGACAAATGTACATTTATAATGAAAGGGTGCAATGAAAGGTTTTAGATGACATACACATATAACACTAGAAATGTAATAATTCAATATCTAGAGCTTAATAAGGAGTTTTATACATAACATGGGGCTTTGTCTAGGGATTAATATGCCCCTCCCATTCAAACAAGTGTTGTCCTCAACACTTGACAACCGTGGATATCTTTGTATAAATAAATTATCTTCACATGTCACCTCTTCCACTAGTAGGTTCTTTCATTTGACGGGGTACTCAGTAATTGCTCGATTTCGTAGCTTCTTAATAGTTTTCTCTGAGATCTTGTCACTGATTATCTTGTTTAAATAAGAAACATGGAAGATTGAATTTACACTCCCTGGTCACAAATGAATAGCATGGTCATGATATTGATTAGGTAGAGGACCCTTAGGCATGTCTCCAAATACCTTGGAATGATTGTTGATGACTTTTTGGAGATCCATTGGAGTTGAGGCTATATATGTTTGAAGATCTAGTGAGAAAAATTGTGCAATTACAACATGGTGTTTCTTTTTGAGAATTTTTTTCATGCTATTAGAGCGTATCACTTTAGAAGGTTTCCCTTGGATACCTCTAAGTTCAATTTCCGTGCATTCTGAGGAAAATCTCATGAAAAGATCCTGAAAATTAAGGGCCACTATTTCCAATGATTGTAACCATCAGACTCTTTATACAACATCAACACCACCCATTTTGATGGAAGTCATGGGTTTATCCAATAAATAATCCCCCATAATGAACTTAATACTATGGCACTTGCCAGAACAATTTATAGTACCTCCATTTTCAATCATTACTTGAAAATATGGTGCTGGATATATAAAACAATTGAAATCGTTTGCTAATTTGTAATTGATGAAGTTATGGGTACTACCATAATCAATCAACACTATTACCTTTTCCTTTTTAATATATCCATCTATCTTTAGGGTTTGTAGAGTATTGATGTCGACCAATGCATGGAAAGATAACATTGGAGTAGTCTATTATAGCTTTAGATCTTGAGATGCTTCCAATTCTTGATCTTCTTCCACTTCATTGACTATGTAGAATACTTTCTTTTCATTGCATTTATGTGCCTTATTGTACTTGCTGTCACAATTGAAACATAGTCATTTTTCTATTCTTTCATCCATTTGTTGAGATGTCAACCTTGTTGGTTGAGTTACCCTTGGCTTATGAACCCCAAAATGATCTATGCTTCTTGTGTATGCTTGAACCAATGGTAGACTTGTGTGTATCCTTATTCTTGGATTGAATATGATGAGCATATTGTATAGCTTCCATAATATTTGCAGGATGTATTAATAAAATCTCATGTTTAATGTCTTCTTTTAATCCACCCATGTAAGCTTTCAACAATTGCTCATCACTTAGGTTATTCACCTTTGTGGCCAATACCTGAAATTCTGAATTATAATTTTCAATATCACCTAAGTTCTTGATTTTTGTCAATTTATTGAAGTAGTCACGTTCTCAAATTTTTCCATATTGTGCTTCTAAATGTATTATAAATAGACCCCAAATATAATGATAAAAAGGGGGCTTCCTTTTAACTATCCATTGATACCATTGATATGGTTTTATCTCAAAGTTCAAAGTTGCTATGTGAATCATTTTCTTATCATTCATAATATTATGCAGTTCAAAATATTGCTCTATTTGGTTCACCCAGGTAAAGGCCTCTGTACCATCAAACTTCTTTAATTCAATCTTGGGAAAGTTGAATTTAGGACCCCCACTATAATTAACTCCACTATTGGAGTTAAATCCACTTGAAAATTGTTTATTTCCGACAGATTTTTCAACCTGAATACTACCTTTATTTTCATGAGTTCCTTGCATTTTGATATCTCCTTTAGGGAGTCTCTTATTTATAGCCCGAAATATCATGGAAGACATGGAATTTTGCAGTTTCTTCATGGATTTTTGTATTTCTTCTTTATTTCCATCCATATTTTTCATGTCATTCTTATTTTATTCCATCTTATTTTTCATTTCCTCCATCTTCTTTTCCATTTCTTGAAT
>ML849656.1:7026-23749 GCA_009831015.1 Picea engelmannii
TAGTTCAACAATTTTATTTAGACAATTGTGGTTTAGTTACGTAATTATGAATATTCATATATACACATTTTCTTTTCAGAAGGAAAAACAATAAATTCCACCATAAGACAAATCTCCATACTTTCTCAACTATTTCTACTCATTCTTTCTCCCTAACTTACTTCCATCTTCATTCCTATCCTTCCTCTATTGGACTATCTTGGAGCATCAACTATATTGACTAACTCCAAATAGAACCCGTAAGCGAAAGTGTCACTATCTTGACCAAGCTTCCCCAGTGGGCAACTGACAGTCATCATCACACGTCTAGGGGAGCATGAGCTATCATCGTCCTTCCATGACTTCAAGTTTCGAAGGATACACGGTGGGAAATGCCTCCACCCCTCCTAATCATAACTAGGGTCCACACGATATAATGGAATATACAGTGGCACCGTGTTGCTGGGAATTTTGTCATCGTTTATTTGGTTTTGGGCAGTCTCATCACCTGAAATCCTTCACTGGTCCACATATCATAGCAATGCATCCAAACCAATATAATTTCACATACAAAGATTCATACCATAATGTTTCTCGGCTAGTGGTCATGACATCCACTTTCATCATCATTATCCCTTGGCTATTTCATAGCCCATAACCTGCAAATTGGTCTGTAACACAAACTCATACATTTCTATGCATTATCATCATGTAATTGCATACAACCATCATTTCAATTCGGTATCCATATAACAACAACTTAACATCAAAGTTTTTCGAGTTATAAATAGATCTCATAATATCCCATAATTCAATTTCGACACCCATTCATAAAATTATCTTTTACCAAATAGATTGCATTATATCCAACATCATTCTAATAGAATTTAAACCTTCATAAAATTTACATTCATATAGTAGATCACATCATATCCATCATCATCAATAACATTTAAACATTCATAAAATTTACATTCTCACAATATATTGCATCATATCCATCATCACCAATGACATTTAAACATGCATAAAGGTTCATACGTCTTAAAAGTTCAAGTGTATCATTTAATAGTTTCATTTTGAATAGAAAATAAAGTATGTAGGCCTCAGGTAATACTAGTTGTCTAAGTCAAAAGGTGGTGTTACGTACACCCAACCTTCGATAAACATATTCTTGAGGTGGTTAAAAAAGTGAGGGATAGTCTCATCGTAGTGTCTCGACGTCTTGCCAAGTAGAAGATCCTGGACTATACTTGTCTCATTGGACCTTAACTTGGTCTACCAGAAGGTTCCGAAGCTGTCAAACTCTATGGTCCAATATGCATAATGGTTCTACCATGAGAATTCCCACGTCTGATACCTGCAATTCCTTCCAATTTAGTTTATGTGATTCATCAGCAACATAATGACGTAAAACAGATACATGAAAAATGTTATGAGTTTTATGCAAGTGGGGTGATAGTATGAGATGATAGGCAACATGTCCAATTTTATCTTGGATTTTAAATAGTCCTATAAATTGAGGTGACAACTATGTCCCAGTCTCGAACCGTATGGTACTCTTATTAGGCCTGATACGAATGAAAACCTAGTCTCCCACTTCATAACTTCAATCGGTCTTGTGTGCAACCGCATAACTTTTCTTCCTATCCTGTGCTTCCTTTAGTCTCTGCCTAATCCGAATCACCTATTCCTCCATCTCTTGAATCAATTCTAGCCCAATTGTTACTTGGTCTTCTAATCTATCCCAACTCAATGATGTTTTGCATGGCCCTGCATATAGAGCTTCATAGGGTGGCATTCCAATGGAGCTATGAAAATTGTTATTGTAGGCAAACTCTACCGAAGATAGGTACTTCTCCCACTGGGTTTGATTATCCATGAAATACATCCTGAGCATGTATTCCATGACTTGATTTACCCTCTCATTTTTCCCATCTATTTCAGGATGATAAGTTGTGCTTAAGTTCAACTGAGTCCCCAACACTGACTGCAAACTTGTAAAAAACCTAGAAGTGAATCTGGAGTCCCTATCTAAAATGATCTTCTTAGGTATCCTGTGAAAACAGATAACCTCGCTTACAAACACACGTGCCACATTAGTGACATCATAAGTGTCTCTAACCAGAATAAATTGTGCACTCTTGGTTAACTTATCCACTATCACAAGAATGGCATTGTGTCTATGAGATGTGAGAAACAACCCCACAACAAAATCCATAGAGATGACTTCCCACTTGGACATAGGAACATCATGTGGTTGTAGGAGGCCTGTCGGGTGATGGTGGTCGTATTTCACTTGTTGACACTCTAGGCATTTGGCGATGAAATGGACTACATCACGCTTCATGCCTATAGAAAAGAAAAGTTTCCTCACGTCTGCGTACATATTTTTCACACCCGGATGCACACAATAAAGTTCTATATGGTCTTCCTTCAACATGATGCTTTGAATATCCCCATCTTCAAGGATGTACATCCTTCCTTTATATCTTAATATTTTGTCTACTTCCAGACTATATCCTTCATACTTTGGATCTAATTGCCTCCCACTCTAGAGGTTTGAAGTAACCTTTAAATACCAACTGTCTCCTTGGAGTTGTGTCAACACACTTTCTCTCAGTTTGACTTTTAAGGGTACCAGGGAAAAGACATGTGGCCTCCTACTCAAGGCATCTGCGACCACATTTTCCTTTCCCTTGATGTATGAAATACCAAAATTGTACTCACTCATAAACTCACTCCATCTCCTTTGCCTAGCATTCATATCCCTTTGAGTGAAGAGATGTTTTAAACTTTGATGGTCCGTTTTGAGATCAAAGTTTATCCCCACAAGATAGTGCCTCCAAAGTTTCAGAGCTAGCATTATAGCTGCCAACTTTAAATCATGAGTAGTGTAAATCTCTTCTTGTTTCTTCAACTTCCTTTATGCATAAGCTATCACTCCTCCATCCTGCATTAGAACGCCCCCCAACCCTTTCTTCGAGGCATGCGTGCAGACTATGAAGTCATTTTCCATATCCGACACTCGTAGAATTGGCGCACTAGTTAGTAACCTCTTAATATTGATGAATGCACTATCAAATTATTATATCCATTCATATCTGACCCCCTTGCACTGCAAAGTGGTGATGGGTTTCGTTATTTTTGAGAATCCTTCCACAAATCTCCGATAATAACCTGCTGGCCCCATGAAGCTTCTCACCTCATGGGCATTTTTCGGCACTGGCCACTCGATAATGGCCTTTAACTTTGTTGGGTCCACAAAGATTCATTCACCATAAATTATATGACCTAAATAATGGATCTCTTTCTGGAAGAAAGAACACTTAGACAAATTCCCATACAATTTGTTCTCTCTAAGGCATGACAACACTACTCGTAAGTGTTCCTCATGTTCTCTTTCATTCTTGGAATAGATGAGGATGTCATCTAGAAATACTTGTACAAAGCGATCTAAGTACTTTCAGAATACACCGTTCATGAGGCTCATGAATACTGCTGGCGCATTGGTCAATTCGAAAGGTACTAGGACAAAATCATAATGTCCAAACCGAGTTCGAAAGGCACTTTATGGGATATTGCCTTCCTTACTCCTTAACTGATGATACCCTAATCGCAAATCAATCTTTGAGAATACCACTGATCCTTTCATATGATAAAAGAGGTCATCTATCCATGGCATTGGGTACCTATTTTTCACTGTAGCATGGTTCAAGTCCCTGTAGCCTATACACAGTCGTAAGGATCCATCCTTCTTCTTTACAAAAATTACTAGTGCACCCCAAGGTGAGACACTTGGCCTTATTATCCCTAAGTCCAGTAACTCTTTCAACTGCATTTGCAACTCACAAAGTTTTGGCGCTGTCATTCGATACAGAGTCTTTGAAATTGGTTTTGCACTAGGTTTTATCTCAATAGTAAAATCAAGCTCCCTCTTAGGAGGTAACTCTGGAAACTCGTTCAAAAAAACATCCTTAAATTCTGATTATACCAGGTACTGATCCAATGAGGGTCCCTTTCTTTTATTCACTACTTCCACTACATATAGTTGACACCCTTGCCTCAAACATCACTTAACCTTCATAGTTGAGATAAAGCATAATGACACCCCTCTCCGTACACCCTGGATCTCCACAGGCCTTCCTTCATCGTCGACACAAAGCACACTTTTTGAAAAACAATCTACCAAAGCTTGATGAGCTTCTAACCAATCCATCCTAATGATTAGATCGTATTCCCCGAGAGCAGTGACATATACCTTCAACCTGGTAGTACACACTCCTAGGTCTATAATACAATTATCAACATTAGGTCCTACCGCTTGTTTTTCTCCTGAGGCCATCTCGTCTTGTTTAAAGTCATCATGCTCATAGGCTGCCAACCCACTCTTTCCTAATGCAGATGGTGAAATGAAACTATCTGTCGTACCAGAATCAAATAAATATTAACATTGATATGATTTAGCATACCTGATGACTCCACCACCGTGGATTGATGTTCGGCCTGGCGATTATTAACCACTGCATAAATATGGTGGCTACTACTTTCTCCTCCCATCGGGGCCTTTTCTTCTCTATGCACAAATATTGATTGTAACTCTGGGCAGTCATGCTGGTAATGGGGTCCTCCACATCCCCAACAGGTAACACGAGATTGAACTTGTGCACTGTTTTGTGACTGTCTCTGAAATGAGTTCCTTCCCCTGGAACCCTTTCCCCTACTAGTTGTTCCCTGAGATGGTCGTGGACCTACATAAATTGTTGGTGATGAATGAGATGTTTCACTTGATGCCATTGAAATCCTTGCGGCTATTGTTCTTGGTGCGACTCTGTTACCATATGGAGGTGGCCTTGAGCTCCCTCCTCTGTAAAATTTCCTAGGGGCCTTCCCCACGAATCCAGGACGATGTGAAAAGGTCGTTCTCGTACCTCCGGTTAACTTCATGTGTTCCTCCACATAACGCGCATTTTCCACAGCTTCTGCTACTGAAGACGGTTTCCACATCCACACCATAGCCCTTATCTTAAGGTTCAACCCATAGACAAAGCATTCTTCCTATCGTTGGTCATTATCCATATATGAAACATACTTGACCAATTCCATAAACCTAATCTCATATTCTTCTACGATCTTGTTTCCCTATACTAAGGCATGAAACATTCCTACCTACTGTTCCTCATAGTAAGCTGGCAAATATTTCCTTCGAAACCTCTCCTGAAAAATTTCCCAAGGTACAGTGTCTGGGGTTAGATGCAGTTGTATTTCTAGGTTGCCCCACTAGTTCAAGGCGTTGTCTCTTAACTGAAAAATCGCTATCTTCGCCTTTGAGGTGGACGCATAGTCCCTTAAGGAAAAGAACCTTGTCATGCCTTCCAACCATGCTTCTGCGCGTTCACTGGCGCAACTCCTGGCAAACTCTAGAAGTTTGATCTTATGCAATTATCTAGTGATATATTCGGGTGGAGGTCCTCCCCCTAAATCCCTTGACGATTCTAGATTACCTGTTCCAAAAGGTGGGGGTTCCACTTCGATCCCTGCTGGTTGTTGCCGCTTTAAAGTCTCATTTATGGCCTCCAAAGAGCGTAGTATGAGAGCTAGCTCAGGTGATGGTGGTGGCGGAACTGGTGGTGTTGGCAGGGCCTATGACGATGCTCCTCTGACTCGATTCCCTCAAGTCCTAACCATCATGTATGATTTAACTTGCATCAACCAAAGTTGTCAGGGTGAGTTCAAGGACATTTCTCATTGCACAATTTAACTAGAAAATAGGGTTAGGCATAAGTTTTTTTTTTTATTTCTCTGTAAACAGACATTACTCTCTTTAGGGGAGGTGGCTAGGTTAGGGATAAAGAGTCTAAGCTTGATTTATTCACCTAAGAAAAATATTGAATCCTTCACCTGGTAGCTACGCTATCACTGTACCCCACTCGCTAATTCCTCTAACTTACCCTCCTAGCACACATGAAGCCCCCTCCTGCTTATCTTGTTCTAAGTCCTTATACTTTTTGTTTACAACTAATTAAGGTAACTTCCAACCTAATGTATATGAAATGAGAGTGAGGTTATCCTTCGACACTTGACTTGTGAGATTTCCTTTGTGTGTTGTACATATGCGTTGAATTGTGTGTCTCGGTGGCTGCAGGTGCGAGTCTTGAGGATTGTAGAGTGGTTTTGGGCATTGCAGCTTAGCTCTTGTGTGTTGTTGTTATGTATTGTTTCTAGACTAGTGGTCATAATATGTAGTGAGCTTGAGGCTATGCATTGAATCTTGGTGCTCGGCTCGGTGGTTGAGGGCTTGGAACTCAGTGTTTGGTTAACATGGATAATTGGAGATTATACTTTGGGATAGTATTTTATGACTATTAATTTATTTATGTATAAGAATTTATTTTATAAATAATCATGTGGGGTGCGTTGGTGTTAGTCTATAATGATCCCAAGCCATTATGCAAGGATCATCACTGTTTTGGTGTCTTTTTAAAACTTTTTCCTGGTTGTGGTATTTCGTCAAATAGTTTGTTGATCTACTTGTTTAGATGTGTTTAGATGTGTGTATGCAGCAAACAACAGAAATATATAACCATGGAACATACCTAAACCATATGCAATAAGATAGACAAGCCAAAACATCTCAAATCTTCTTTATTCATAAAATAGAAGAACCTGCTACAATGGAGATGTCGATCTGGAATGCTCAACAGATGGCCAATATGATAGACAATAGATAACAAGTATGAGCTACTACAAAATTCTCCAGAAAATACAAAATAAGCTTCCAAAGGCTGGATAAGAGATGAAGACCAATGCCAAGTGCCAAACCCCTCACTGCTGGAAGATGCCACGCTCTGCTAGATAACTGAAGCTCCTCAACAATTCGGCCTTGGTTCCAAAGATGTCCAATCACTTCCAGAAATATGCCAAACAGTAGATTGGGTGATGGTAAGAACAACCCAGGTGCCTGAATCTCGAAGATCCCTCTCAATCTCTGTAGATCTGAAATCCCCCACTGAATGGTACGCCCCACTAGATGACTGAAGCCCTAGATAATTCGGCCCTGATGAAAGATCTGGAACTAGAATGGTGTGGGAGTGTATTGCAGCTCCGAGACCAAGCTTGGGACAAGCTAGGTGGAATATTTCACCACTGAATTATCCTCTAGCGTTTGTTAAGTCAAAACCCTCAAACCCCCCAATGTTGGCCTCACTAGCTAGAAGCCAGGAATCAAAAGATAAACATACATGAATCCATGAGAAGAGGACCTTGTCTTTCCTTTATACTTTTTGGCTCACCTTGTCCCTCCAAAGTGACTTTCATTTTATTAATATTTAATTAATTAATTAAATCACTTTAATTAATTAATTAACCTTTTTACCTTTGAAAAGATCCTTATCTCTCCTTGTGGCTTCCCTGGCCACTGAAAGTCACTTCTAGCCATCCCATCCTGTAGTGTTTCTCCTCCTGACTCCAATGAGCTATTACACTAAGAGGTTCCTCCAAGTAATGTGCCCAAAATGACCCCTTCAGTGAATTCCATTGACTTATAGCTCAAAATAGTCAAGATCATGGAAATCGTTGGAATGCAACGAAACCAAAGCCAACCTTTGCGAAATGGCTCATAATGATGGAATGTGATCATCAATGCAATATGGACCCCACAATGCCTCTCAAATACCCATGTACTCGCTCTAGCATCCATCTGGCTACTCTGGTCATCATAAATCTCTACCCTGTGATGATGTCCCAAAGTGGGGACATTACAGTCCTCCCTGCTAGAAAATTGCTTGTCCTCAAGCAATACCCAAATCCCCTGAAGTAAAATACCAGGATCCCATGTCCACCTATGGGATACATAGTAGAACCCATCCAATGATGAAAAATAGCACACTCCACCCCATGGATCCCATATCAGGAAGTGAACTGCAATACTTTGTGAAGAACAATCCTGGAAGATATCAAGCCTGTGAATCTCCTGCACCTGACCCATGGCCTCATCTCAGAATGAATCCATCCTCCAAATCTCTACCAAGATCCACACGATCTCCATCAACTGCACATGATGATGCCAAAATGAGGTACTGCAAGATCTCTATGAGGCACCCTCAAGCATTGTGCTAAATGGAAAGTTAGAATAACTTTCCCCTGGAATGGTCCACTCTCCCCTATCGGTCAATGAACTGCTCAATCATGCAATCCTTGAGTCGCATGCTAACCTCTGTCAATGATCCTCCTGCTGACACTGCACTACTCTATCCACGACTATTTGTCCCCTGCATACATAAAGGATCCTCCTCACCAAGATACTCAAGCCGAAATACCTGTGACCAACGAACCTGCTTCCCAGAAATTGTATCAGCATAGACACCTCTGTAGAAGAAGTACCTTTCCAAACGTCTCCATGCCCTATCATGATGATCAAGAGGAAGAAAAGGTCTCGCCCCATATAAGAAGTACCTGCCGACCCACTCCAAACCAACATAAGGTGGAGTGTGTGGCTCTCTGGCGCCACCTAGGTCATCATGTAGTGAAACATCTTGCTAACCAAGTGAACTCCCGAATCCCATGGCAAACTTGGAAGTTTATCACTTCCAGTTTCCACTAGCTGCTCCTATGTTGGGTTGATCACTATCGAAATCCCACTGCGCTCATCTATCATCACCAGGTCTATGATGCTCACCATCACACACCAAGTCTCAACTGTCTGTCTAACATGGTCCACCTCTAACCTGTTTTATGTCGTAAAAGTACTCATGTCATATAGTCTCGGCCTACTCACTCTCCATGCTCCCAGCCATGGCCTATCCCTCCTCACGCTGTTGTCTATGATAAAAGTGTCAGGATAGGCTAATAGAAACATCTGCAGCTAACTGTAGGACTGGGAGGTGTCACATGCTTTGGTCAAATCCAATGATTCGACCAGAAGCTTGTCCATCGGTATCCATGAAAGATGATCTCCTATGGTCATCATCGAGTCCCAACCATCTAGTAAAACCAGAAGTAACCCCTTCGACTATTGGTCAACCAACCTCCATCTCGCATCTACCATGCAACTACTGAAATGGTGAAGGTGATCTCCCACAACTATGTGTTGTTACAGAGGAGTGACATCTACATACTCCCCTGAGTGTGTCTCCTCCTTGCAAGGCACTATACCCCTCTGAATGCCACCATACACCTCGACATCTCTCTATGATCTATCACTCATCACGATATGCTCCAGCATACTCATGTCATCTCCCGCAAACTCATGTTGTGTCACAGATCCTGGGCGTACAACTGGATCAATCTCTATATGGAGATCAACCACTCCCAAGACACAAATGGAAGTGTCCCCCATCGACTAGTGCTCCTCTGCTAGATCATCAACATCCTCTGTCAATGTGACTGACTGATACATATGACTGTCCACTAAGATAGATGAAGTGGATCTCTGACGAATCTCCTCAAGAGACCCATCTGATATAGACTCTGATTCTTGAAGGGCGGTCTATGTGCCTCTCAAGAATCCTCGAGTGCTCTCCAACTCCCGAGTGAGTCGGTCTACCTCCAACTCCTACCCCCTCAGGGCCCTATGATACAACTCACCAATTCCTAGTAGGTAGTCTCTGTCTGTCAACAACTATTGGTAGTAATTCCTCATCATAGACACTCTCTCCCGGAGAGTGTGAAAATCATCCATGGAAAATCCTCCATCTGAGCTACCATGTGCCACTGATGCTCTCCAATCGTAATCTACCATCACTACATGCATGCCATCAATATTTCTAGTGGCTTCCCTGATCATAGCCTCACTAACTCCCAATTGTGCTGCTAAGTGGTGTGACTCCTGATAATAGTCATGATGGGGTACCCCCTCATGCCTCTCACAGCTAGTGCCATCACTAACAACACTCTCTGCAGAATATAAAGTGATGAACTACCTGCTGTCTATTGTTCCACTAAGTACTCTTGTATGCCACTGCATTCCATCACTATATTCCATCTCCCCCTGACTCACACTGTATCCTGTATAAGCAGTTGTATCCTCCTGTGCACTCAACCTGCTACTATCATCTGCGCATGGATCCCATATAGATGTATCCAGACACGTGCTATCGTCATCCTGACTGCCAAAGAGTGCATCCTCATCCATGCAATCTGATCCTGTAAGTAAGTGCTCCATCCACCTGTCAACCTATGCCATTTGCTCAACCACTAGAGTCTCCAATAGATGTGACTCCATCTCCTCTGACTGACCTGTATGTGTGGGGTCAAATGTATGTACGTCCTGTACCCCCTCCTGGATCTGTGGGTCTACCTATCCATGGTTTGCATCCCTCACACTAGGCTCATCCATCATACCTGAGGTGCCACTTATCTCCTCATCTGATGTGGCTATCATGGGTGTCTAAACAGGTGTCAGATGTGTCACGACCCCCATAGGAAGCTCATCATCTCTAGGTGATAACACATGTGACTCCTCACTAGAGTCACCACTCTGCTGAGGCGTAAGGTCATCAATGGTATGTGACATGTCTGCATAGACACTGGGTCTATTGTGCAGTCCATCCAGTTGCCTATCCACTACACAAGAGTCATCATCCTCCTCAAGCGTTCAAGCATCACTAGCCTTTGTGCAAGAATCATCATCACTATCCTCTGAGGTAGAGTCACTATCACTAGCATTTGTGCATGAGTCACTGTCATCATCTGACTACTTTGAATCAATCTCTATCGCTCCATCCCACACACCTCATCCTCCCTGTCATAATGTGCCTCAATAGTGTGATTTTGATCCCTACACCTATGATCTGGTTCCCACGGCCCCTTGCAATAGTGGGAAGGTTGTGTGATCCTATTGGGCATGGGGTTTCTCTGTTCTTCAAACCATCTAGCTGACATAGCTCGGTTTTCCTCTGCCATGCCGACCCAATGTGTAACCGCATCTTTGCTCCAACTAGGATTTTTATAGGATACAAAATGATGGAATGTCACTAGATCCCTGAGAATCTCATTGAGGGTTTGATATTCCCTATCACACTCAACAATCTCTCTAGTAAAGTCCAAAATATCCATAGATTTGTTTTCCTCTGCTATGTTGACCCAATATATAATCTCCTCTTTGCTCCTCCCAGGATTTTTTATAGATAAAAACTGTTGGAATGTCAATTGAGCCCTAGTTTCCTCCCCAAGAGCATAATATTCCCCTTTACAGATCATACTCTCTCTATCAAGGTAAAAAAAATCCATCTCCTTCCAACTATCCATAAATACCCCTCAGGTTTGTAGGATTTTAAGCTTTGATACCACTGTAATGATCCCAAGCCATTATGCAAGGATCATCACTGTTTTGGTGTCTTTTTAAAACTTTTTCCTAGTTGTGGTATTTCGTCAAACAGTTTGTTGATCTACTTGTTTAGATGTTTTTAGATGTGTGTATGTAGAAAACAACAGAAATATATAACCATGGAACATACCTCAACCATATGCAATAAGATAGACAAGACAAAACATCTCAATTCTTCTTTATTCATAAAATAGAAGAACCTGCTACAATGGAGATGTCGATATGGAATGCTCAACATATGGCCAATATGATAGACAATGGATGACAAGTATGAGCTGCTACAAAATGCTCCCAACAATACAAAATAAGCCTCCAAAGGATGGATAAGAGATGAAGACCAATGCCAAGTGCCAAACCCCTCACTGCTAGAAGATGCCACGCTCTGCTAGATAACTAAAGCTCCTCAACAATTCGGCCCTCGTGCCAAAGATGTCCAATCACCTCCAGAAACATGCCAAACAGTAGATCAGGTGATGGTAAGAACAACCCAGGTGCCCAAATCTCCAAGATCCCTCTCAATCTCTGTAGATCTGAAATCCCCCATTGAATGGTACACCCCACTAGATGACTGAAGCCCTAGATAATTCGGCCCTGATGAAAGAGGCCTCCAAATGCTCTAAAACTCTCCACAATGATAGATCAGGATGTTGCAATGAGAACCCATGTGCTCAAATCCTCAAATACCAGCTAGATCCTTAGATCTAGCTACCCTCCAAATAATGGTGCACCCTCCTTTTGGGAAAACGTCTCACTTTCAATACAAATCGATCGTCCATTGAAAGACTTCGGAAAACCACCAAGAATGATGCCAAGACACTTGCAAAGGAAACCCACTACCTGGAATTCCCGAAATCCCTTCTCCTCAGCTAGGAAGAATCCCTCCTCAATGAATGGTGTGCCCCCCTTGATGGAAACCCCAACCGGTGCACCCTCTCTCTACCTGTGCAAGCAACTGATGCGGAATCCTCCTGCAACTGAGTAGATCTGGAACTAGAATGGCGTGGGAGCGTATTGCAGCTCCGAGACCAAGCTTGGGACAAGCTAGGTGGAATATTTCACCACCGAATTATCCTCTCGGATTTGTTAAGTCAAAACCCTCAAAACCCCCAATGTTGGGCTCACTAACTAGAAGCCAGGAATCAAAAGATAAACATACATGAATCCATGAGAAGAGGCCCTTGCCTTTCCTTTATACTTTTTGTCTCACCTTGTCCCTCCAAACTGACTTTCATTTTATTAATATTTAATTAATTAATTAAATCACTTTAATTAATTAATTAACCTTTTTACCTTTGAAAAGCTCCTTATCTCTCCTTGTGGCTTCCCTGGCCACTGAAAGTCACTTCTATCCATCCCATCCTGTAGTGTTTCTCCTCCTAATTCCAATGAGCTATTACACTTAGAGGTTCCTCCAAGTAATGTGCCCAAAATGACCCCTTCAGTGAATTCCATTGACTTATAGCTCAAAATAGTCAAAATCATGGAAATCATTGGAATGCAACGAAACCGAAGCCAACCTGTGCGGAATGGCTCATAATTATGGAATGTGATCATCAATGCAAGATGGACCCCATAATGCCTCTCAAATACCCCTGTACTCGCTCTAGCATCCATCTGGCTACTCTGGTCATCATAAATCTCTGCCCTGTGATGATGTCCCAAAGTGGGGACATTACATAGTGCTCTTCTTAAGGCGCTTCACTTGGTGGGTGGTCCTGGGTTCAAAACCCATGGACCCTCTAACATTTTAATTAACTTTAATGTAGATTAACTTTACGCTAAATGAAACAATTAATTTAATTAATTTTTTTTTTTTGAAGATGATTAATTAACTTTAAATTTTTTTTTACATTAAATTAAAGACAATTAATTGAGTTAGTTAATTATTTTTAAACAATTAACTATACTTTACACTAAAATAAAAATTTAAACGAACACACACAAACCAAAAAAATAATAAAAAAAATATGTATATAAAAATTTTAACATTAAAAAAAGATCAAAATAATTTAAAAACAAGTGTGGGCACACATGGATTCCACGTGCCCGCCTTGCTTCCTCCAACGCCCCCCCTATCTAAACCCTAACCTTTATCACTATAACCCTAATTCCTCTTTTCCTCATCATTTATTCTTGTGAGGTTTCTGGTTACGTGGTCGGCCGCCATGGCCTTCTCTCATGGCTTCTCTTCCTCGTGGTCTGGGTGTTTGGTTTCTGGCTGGTGGAGTTGCTATGTTGGTGCATGGAACTTGCATGAGCTCTCCTCCTTCGTGGCTTGCACTGAGTTGGGTTTTGGTTTCTTAGTGAATGAGATTCTATAGTAGATACTGGGGTAATATTATCCACCGACTTAACTCCCTTGACATTTCTTACTGCAGGCTTTTCATCCCACTCTTGAGAAAAAGAATTATGTGCATCTTCCTTAAACAAAATGATGATTTGGAAGGAACCTATACATAATGTCTTCCCATTATCTGATCCTAGAGAGGATGTGTATTCCTGTGTTTAGAGTTCAGTGTTTCATCCAAAGTACTTGATGAATTCTCAATCACATGCTCATCTTTCTTAGATGAAGACATATTTAATGGAGCCTACCTAAACTTTCTTTCATCGTCTTGATTCAGAAAAGGAGATTCATGCACCTGTTTAGATTTCAACTTCTGATTCAAAGTATTCATAACAACTTCAGGACATAGTTTGGATGATCAAGGTCCAAAGATGAATACTTAACCCTAGCATTAATTGGAGTAACATCTGGGGTTTCACCATTCCTTCGCCTCCGTCCCTTTTTCTTTACTTTGTGTGCTTTCTTTTTTCTTTGAGATTTTTAAGCTTTAATTATCTCGGAGTTAGCCCATTCCATTTAAAAGAAAAAATGAAGGATGTGTGTATCTTTTCAAACAATCTCTAGCACCAGCAACATCAAACTTTTCCATTAAAAATAGTCGTGGAGGTCCTTTACACTCCTCATATGAGTTGAGAATAAATCAGGGCAAGTCACCTTGAGTTAGATGATTCTGATCATTTCGAATACTAGCGTGCTAGTCAACACCTGTTGCATCATTGGGAAAGGAAGCATGTATTTGGAATTCTGTTGCAAGAAAAATAATAAACCAAGTTTGGAGGTTCAAATGCCTATGACGTTGGATATGCGTTGTGCATAAAGGTGCAGATTCGTGGGCTCCCCTCCTCTGCTTGGTCTTTGCAATTGTTGTTGTGACTGTTCGTAAGAGTTTGGGTGTTGGAAGAGGAAATATTGGCATTGGCACTTGGTTTGAGTGCTGACCTACGTATGGTATGGTGCAGTGGTTGATGCGTAATCCACACATAATCTTGGGCACTCCTCCTCTATTTTTTTTGTCTGGAAAGAAAAGAATTGGTGCTTAATGTTGAGATTTGTGTTGTAGTTGCAGGTCACATGGATGCGTTTGCATTTCATTTCATTTCTTTGGAGAAGAGCAGGAGGAAGGAAAGAGCTCATTCGATGGTCATTGCAAGCCTTCAATCTCCAGCTACCTTTTGAGGTATTCTTTCTCTCTATTTCCATCAATTTTCAGAGATTTTAGTCTGTAAATTTAGCAAGGGTTTTTTTTTTCTTTTCAATCTCTAGCCATTTTTATCATTTCAGGGGCTTTACGGGCCTTTGAATGGTACAAGATCTAAGGGACGGTGTTGGCCTAGGCGCTATCTGTGGGCTCTGTTTGGGTATGGGATTGTGGGATTTGGTATATGCATTATTTAGTGTGACTTGGGATTAGGGATTAGTGGTATATGTACACACAATTTATTTTTATCTCTTTTTTTTTTCTTTTTATGTCTTACCTTTTTATTGTCTCAGAGGCTTTACGGCCCTTTGAATGGTGCCAAATAATTTTTTATTTTTTCTTGCATTGGGTATCAAAATCCTCATTTTCGGATGCATTGGGCATTCGCGGATCGGATCCTTTGAATGCCAAGGTATTCTGATGTCTAATGGATCCAATCTGCGTGGGATACTTTTGCATTAAAACCCCTTTCAAGTATATTTTACATTAGGTTGGGTCATTGCTTTAGCAATGTCAAGTTTGGGTTGTTGATAAACATGAATATGTGTGAGAAATTTCATGTTTTCCAAAGAGATCTGCATAATTTCGAGGTTGTGGATACAAGGGTTTGGTTTAATAGGGTCTCTCTTATTAAAACAATATGCGTTGATTTTAGAACTAGACCTTGCATTCTTGTGTGTTACTTTTTACTTTCTTATCATATTATATTTTATATATATATATATATATATATATTGTTTTATTAATGGTTGGTTTAGTCGCAACAAGTGTTAAAATTCATTTAACACTTTCACTGTCATTTAACACTTTCACTATGTAAAATATTATACCATTTTTACTTTCAATGAGCATAATGTTTATATATAGATCTGTATATATTAGATATTAGTGGGTTTGGCTTGCAGGTTAGGTGGAGCTGGAGTTGGATCTTTGAGTCTAAGCTTGGCCATTGGGCCCAGATTTATATATGATCAAAGGGTTTCAATATAACTTAATAGAAGTTGTTTAAATTTATGGGCGGGGTTTGTTTAAATTTTTGCATGGGTAGCTAGGCCCTTGGCTCTAGATTTTGAACCAGGGCTCTAATACCAAGTGTAAGGAACATAAATTAACAAGCCTAAAAAAAATTTCATCAATTTTAACAGATAAGATTACTTCTACGCAGAAATAATAAGTAATTTCTTTCATTCAGCATATAAGCAGCATAAATTAATTTATTAACAACAATCTAATGAATTACATACCATAATATAGATACCTCTGGCTGATGCTATTATCCCAATATCCGACTGTCCTCCCTACTTCTTTGACCAAACCCTGCCCAAACAGACTAACGACCCAACTAGTTAGGAGCAACCTGTTCGTCTCCCTAGCTCCAATATACTGTAAGGAATCCTGGCCCCCGAGCCCAAAAATCCTAGCAACCTGGTGCCCCTTGCCACAGTTCACCCAATCTCCAAATCAAACTCCTCAAAACCACAAAAATATCGAATCCCCCAATGCAATCCTCTCCTTCCAATTTTTCATAATCATCTCCCGTCGGACTCTTCCCTGTCATATCTCCCCCCAATCATCGACTCCCTATCCTCCATTAATTACCTTCTTCTCCCCATTATTACCTTATCCCATACCTTTATTACCTTATCTGATTCCTTTATTACCTTATCCTATTCCTTTATTACCTTATCCTTCCACCCCATGCTTCATTCCCCCCTTGCATACGTAAATTCTTATTATAAATAATTTAAAGTTATTCAGCCATTTAATTCATTACCCAAATCTTTGAATGTGTTAAGTAATCATTTAATTAATTAATCAACATTTATTAAACAATAAATAAATAAATAATATTATTAATAGTTAATCATTACTT
>ML849657.1:0-11246 GCA_009831015.1 Picea engelmannii
AAACCCTAGTCTGCAAGCTGGCAGTAGGAAGTATATTCTTCACTACACCCGCTCCCACCCACTCGTGGCCATTGGGTTTCTTTATGATCTGAGGCCCCACAATACCCCCCCACAACGGCTGTTGCTGCAGAAGGATAGCGTAGTCTATAAGATTGTTGGGAATAGTAATAGTAGTACCAGACGGACTGATGTTGTTGTTGCCATGATTTGCAGGCGGAGGGGTCCGAAGTCTAGTAGTGTCGGCGGTGGTGCATCTTTGGATGTGGACGGTGTCGAGATGGGGGGAGGGGGCTGGGAAGTTGGTTTTGGCTTTGGTTCCTTTCAGATTTCTGGCGGCATTGTCATATGCTCTCGCTGCCTCCTCGCCCGTGTTGAAGGTACCCAGCCACCTGCGTCTTTTAATGGAGCGATCTCTGATGGCTGCCCCGTATCGACCCCCAGACCTCTTTTGCACGCCAATGTAATTCACTTCCGCCACGCTCTTGCTACGATTTCTGTCTCCGGGAGCCATTAAGGCACTTCCTGTTACAAACGAAGCAAGAGGATACCCAAAGGCTGAACAGGCACTCCGATGGCGAAACTGTCTAATAAGCCGGCTGCAGCTCTCCCACTCGTATGTCTGCAGCAAGAGGATACCGAAAGGTTGAACAGGCACTGCCTTATAAGCCTGACTTTCTGTCTTAAAAGCCGGCCGGCCGCAGCTCTCTCACTCGTATATCTGTTGTCGACGTCAATAAATAATGAACGCCGTGGATGAATCGCGGCGTTCATTAGCAACAATCAATCTTGGAATTCAACGGCAAAATGGATTTTCATGGATAGTTTGACCATAAGAAATTTAGTTATCCATGAAATATTGTATTCAAAGATTTTAAATAGAAGATAAAGTGTAAAAATATTATTTTCCAAATTCCAAGGTGGCCACCAAACAAAATCTGAGAGTTTGACTGTTATGGAATTTTTTTCACTTTAACCCATACAATATTTGAGAGTTTGGGTGTTATGGATTTATTTTTCTCTTTAGCCAAGACAATGTACAATTTAATGTTCTATGAAGGTTTGAGAGTATGAAGGTTTGAGAGTTTGCTGGAAATTTAATTATATGTTTTTGGGGCTTTGGCAAGGAAGGTTGTGATTTTTGTTAATGATATGGATTAGTTAAAGGATAAAATAAAAAATGATTTAAATAGGTACGGGTTTTTTATTAGCTTGGTTGGTGGGTTTATTTTTGCTGAAAAATTAATTATAATTTTTGAGATTTTGGCAAGGATAGTTGTGATTTTTGTTAATGGATATGGATTAGTTAAAGCATAATATACAAAATGATTATTTTTACTGAAAATGGAAAATTTGTTATGAGATGGTTTACAATATTTTATTTTTTAAAAGTATTGGGTGTTTAAAGAGTAGATTATGTCATAATTTAGTTGTCAATTTGTGAATATGGGTTGACTTGAATATTTATTAAGAACAACCAAGCCACCTCAAATGATTTACTGGCGGTGCGTAAAAAGGAAGGTTATGATTTATTGGTGGTTCCTAAAAAGGAAGGTTTTCTCTTTAGTAGTTCGTAAAAATGAAGGTTTTCTCTCTTACTAAATGATTGTGGGTCTTAGATCATTAACTTGTTTTCTTAGGTTTGAGGAAGACAATCTCTTAGCTAATTAAAAACATCCTTTCCCTTTCTCCTGTGGTTATCACGGAGGCTACCACCACTACCCCATTACCTCTTACCTCTTACAGCCCGAGTGGGCCTAATGGTTAAGAACAGGTGTTTCCTCTTAAGAGGTCACAAGTTCAAATCCAAAGGGGGGTAGGGTATGTATACCTTCGTAGACTTTACAAGTCAAATCATGGGCGGAGGGGGGTCCCTTGTCCCACAAACAAGGGGGTCTCATACACCAATTTGGTGTGCTGGCTTAGTTGTTATGGAGTATTTGCCACAAATTGCTACATGATCTTGTCCTATTTGATAAACCTTGGGTGCTCAACATTATGTAAGTTACAGCATGAGTGGGCCTAATGGTTAAGAACATGTGTTTCCTCTTAAGAGGTCACAGGTTCAAATCCAGAGGGGGGTAGGGTATGTATACCTTCGTAGACTTTACCAGTCAAATCGCTGGGCGGAGGGGGGTCCCTTGTCCCACAAACAAGGGGGTCTCATACACCAATTTGGTGTGCTGGGTTAGAAAATAATTATTTTCAACACTTTCGTTATCAGTCACAGTGGTGAAATTTGGGCTCTCACCATTTCCGATGAAACTTGAAATAAAATTGGACCAATCCAAAAACATTTAATATCTATACTTTTAAAATTAGATGCAACTCTCACTACAAGATTTTGAATGACTTACCACTCTAAAAATATGTAATAGATATCTCTACTAGGTCACCCCATCAAAATGGTAAATCCCATGACTAAGAGTCTTAGCATTGGACATTATGAAATTTGTAAGAAATGTTTTTTTAAAGTGACTGACATATCATCTATCACAATGTCTATCACGACGATCGAATATACATATTTATGGGAAAAAACAATAACCCTATGTTCAAAATGTTGTTAGATCTTATTTTAACACCAAATAAACATAAACACTAATGATATTAATAGAAAAATAATAAATAAATATTATTAATGGGGCTTGATTGGTTTGTGAAGTAGAAATAGTGCCACTTCTCCCACAAAGTTTCAAATCATTTTCCCCTCATGCCATAGTCAATATTATTTACTATTTATTGGTCATATTATAACTATTATAAACAAGTACACAATTCTAATCCTACTAACCCCCATGACTACCAATATAACCACCCCTTAAATCTATTCCTACTAACCCCCATGACTACCAATATAATCACCCTTTTTTAGCACTATGGTCACATACTATTTATACCCTCAAATCAAAGAAACCCCTTAACATAATGAGACCCTTAACCATTATGACGTCATACACATTATAACTCCTAACGCTTTTGATCTCTCATATAATCACCCGTAACAAATATTACACTAGTATATCCCTTGACCCTTGTGACCCCTACCACAATCATCGTTGTTGACCATCATTGACCTTGTTTCAATTGTGTTGACCATATTGACTATATAAATCATATTCACTACAACTTCACCATATAATTTAATTGCATTGGTCCACTAACCCCAAGATCCCTTGCGCACTAACAATGTCCCAACACCACTATTGACCACCGTTGTCCATGATTGATGAAATTAACCATAGTGGACCGTAATTGACCATTATTAACCATTGTTGATCATGCTTGATATTGTAACTCATCGAAACATTATGCCCTAACTCTTATTGATATATGGTGACTAATGTCGACCATTGATGGACATTGGTCACTTCCCACAACTAGCTACCTATCCCTTACCCATGACCAAAACCATTAACGACCTAATCCACTATCCCCCCCCATGTGATTATTAACTAATCCTAGTAACTCAATAACCATTGACCATCATCAACCATATCAATTATCATTTACCATATTTGACCTTTGTTGACCATATTGACCTATAGACAATATTCACTATAGTTCACTATATTAACCACTTGGACCCTCTAACCACTGGCTTGCTTTCCCACTAATTCCATGCCTACTTATATTCCACTCATCTACTTACTACATAGCTTGATAATCCCATCACCCATACAATGTATAACTTAGTGACCCAATTGACTCCTCAACCCTCCAACCCCAATAACCATATGGACCATCGTTGACCATGGTGGACCACAACATATCATCATTGACCATCATTGATGATGGTTGATTTAGTAAACCATTGGCCCATAAACTGCTAACCCACATTGACTTATGTTGATTAATGTTGAATACTAGTCAATATCGATCACTTACCATAATTAGCCACCTACCCTTGACCTATGAACTAACCCATTAACAACTTAATCCACTAACCCCTCGACCTACTAATGTCAATGAATCAATACCCCTTGACCATCATCAAACATATGAACTACCATTCACCTCCATTGACCATGGTTGACCTCCATTGACCATGGTTGACCTCCATTAACTATATTGATTATATATACCATATTCCCTATTGTCCACCATATAAGTGCAATGGCCAAATGACCTCAAGCCCAATTTTCGTTAACTTCATTCCAACTTATATTCCATTAAACAATTAAATATGTATCCCAATAGTCTTATCATCCACAAGTCTCCTAAACAAGTGACCCCTGTATTGTTGGAGAAATTTCTATTTTCGACACACTAGTTTAGTGGGAGTTAACTGACTAGTTCTATTTTAGACTTTCTATTTAGACCATCACTATTATGCATGCATGCATTCCTAAGGAAAGATAAGTGATTGATTTATTTTCTTAATTATGGAATTTTTTTCCCTATATATGAGTGTATTCCACTTATTCATTGTATCATATTGATCATCATCTATCAGTCATCATTCATTGATCATATCATTAGAGCACTATGAATATATTTTCTCATTCTTCCATATTAAATCTCCCATCCTTTCTTTAGAAGCTTTGTTTGTGCTTGTTTTAGCTAGATCCTATGTAGGTTCCAATGAAACATTGACATGGTATCAGAGCTATGCTTCTTGGAGCAAGTCAGAAAGTCCAAAGAATCAGGAAAATCAGAGTTTTGGTAAGTATAATTCGTGTAACGGAAAGGGTCACACATAGTACACTAGAAATGAGCGACTGATCGCATCCAAACTTACAAATTTTTCAATTCTGGAGTGGTCTCACCTCATACACTAGTAGAGGGTGACCACCAGGACCTTATCACTCTATGTCTCAAGGGAAAGTGTGACAACCCTCTCAAGGTCTCTCTATTTCCCAAGGGAAGGTTCGACCACCCTCTAAAAGTGCTAAAATAGAAGAGTACGACCAGGGTCACTCCCCACACACTAGAAAAGTGCAACCACCCTCTCAAGGTCACTCTGTGTCTTAAGGGAAGGAGCAACCATGTCTTAAAGTGCCTCTTTCTGCAATAATTTCTCAAAATTTTCACTTGCAAATTGAGCGTAAACTTTTAGGGGTTCTCAAACATAGTGGGAGAGATGGATACAACACCAATTCTTTGGTAAAACTAGGTGGTGATCCTCACACCACACAATTATTTAGAATGTAGGTCGAAGGAAAAATTCCAACTCAGAAGGAAAGGACTGTACAACTTGATGATGAATACAAAAACATAATCTACATCAACAATTGAGAAGAACAGACGGGTCAACCAAAAGGATGAAGCCACATGAATTCTTCTTGAATTGATTTCAACTGATCTATCGTTTCATATTCCAACATGCAAGACTCCAAACATGATATGGACCACCTTGGAAAGTCTGTTTGGAAAGAAGGATGGGATGAGATGTCGTATGCTTGAGGTAGATTTGAATACCTTGTGTTATAACCCTATAATTTATAGGATAAACTGGTGACTGAAATGCTATCACTTTAGTGTCTTGTTTGTCAAATGATTTTCCATTCTGCAAAGAATTTGAGAAAAAGAAAAGAAAAAGAAAAAGAAAAGAAAAAGAAAAAGAAAAGAAAGAAAAAAGAATAAAAGAGGGCATAAAAGAATTTGGATAAAGCCCCATGCAATAACAATGACTTGGTTCATACAATTCAATCATGGCCAAGTCCTTTTAAATTGATGTTGATAGGAGTAGGGAATAAGCATGGCTAAACTGTTTAATCTTAGCCAAGCAAATTAGGTTAGCTAGTGAATAAATTTGACCAAATTGCCTAATCTTGGTCAAATAACCCCAGGATAGAGTAATTCCTTAGTCCAACAGTTTAATCTGGGTTAAATGTCATATGTACTTAGGTTAGAGCATAGGTTAGTTTGCTTTATCTTAATAAAACAAGCATGATGATCGATGTTGAACCATATCTTTGAGGTTTAAAGGTTTGATGTCTAACCCCCATGGTGATAAAAATAGGGAAAGCTTGGGAAAACCCACATAATACACTTATCCTAAGTTTTTGGAACATATATGATTTCGTGCTCACAGATTAAAACTAGCACACAGATCAATGACTGAGAGGCCGACACTTAGATCTACGATTCACAAGCTTTTTCGGACCACCCCGATTGTTCTACCTTTAATGGTGGAGGGGTCCAGAATCGGAGATAACAAAGGCACACCTTTGAACGGCTGAGGCACCAACACTTTCATCAACGACTGAGATTGAATTCTGGACCCCCCTCGACCGTTCTTCTTTTAACAGTAGGGGGGGTTCCGGAATGTTGTTTAAACACCGCACACATATCTACGGTCCAGAGGCAGGCGCGCCGATGGACGACTGGTGGTAGTTTTCGGACCCCCCGACCGATCTGTTTTTAACGGAGGGGGGGGTCTGGAATGGATTGTTTTCTGGTGGGCCCCTTTTCCTCTATGTGGCAGGAATCCATTGGTTCAGACTCCCACCACCTCCCACGGTCTGACATACCCTGTCACCCCACAACGTCATTTTCCATGTTCTCCCCTAAATACCACATCTCATTACTCTGTCAGTCCTTTCTCCCGTTACAAGTACCTTCACCATAGTTACTCCCCAATCAACACCCGCCACGCCATCCAGTCGTATTCGACATTCATTGTTACCTGCCATTTCACACTCCAAAAGACCCGTTGGCAATTTATTTTTGGCTAACTTATCCGTTAGCTTGCTGACATGTCCCCCGCACCCAACGGGTATCTGTTTGCTCAAAACTATTGTTTCCCTTCATTCTCCCATTGCTTACTGTGTCATCTCACCAAATAATATCTTTCCCGTCGCACCAGAGCACAATTTCCCCGTTTTCTCTCTGTTCCAGTCAACCGTCCAAAGCCACCGTCATCCCCACTAATGATTGTTTGACTTGCATGTATTTTCACAGTGATGGCACCAAAATTAAAGAGGACAGAAGCTGAGGAAAATCCATTTCTCCCGCTTCCTGTTGATCTTAACAGGATCCCCCTGGCCAACAAAGATCATTTAATTGTAGACACCAGGTGCGAATTCGACTTCGCGGAGTTGTAGTCATGGCTTAAAGAGGTTTTCTTAGATCAGAGCGATGAAGTTGGGCTCTGGGAGTCCAACCTTCCTTTGTATCTTTTCCCCCAGGTCCACCATTTCCCCGAGTTCACCCTCAAGTGTCAGGCTCATTATCTCCCTGACCAGAGAGCCGTAGTGTCTTCCTCAGGAGAAACTCTATTTTTCATCACACCAGAGTCCATAGACCAGATGATGCAGATACCTAGAATCAAATCTCTCTCTCCTTTCAATCTCGAAATTATTACGGAGCTTTACCAGAAGTTATTGTTCCCTTAGAGAGCACATATTTTCAATCTTTTCCTCCCGCAGGCTACTCATCTCCCCAAGACAAATCCCCTGTACCCTTCCTCCCTATTCTCAGTAAAGGGAAACCAAATCATTTCGTCTCTCTATGCTCTACTGGCCTATTTTTCTGACCAATGGTTAGATGAACCCATATTGGGTTTCCTATCCATTTTCTCCACAGAAGAAAAACCCGCCACATAGTTCAATTACAACAATTTCATGGTGAACAATATTCATGAATAGTTTTCGAATTTCTCCACAGAGGGCATGTTCCAGTATTCCTAAATACTGGCCTAGATGTTCACTTTCTTTCAGGCCGACAAATTCTCCTTTTCAATGCAGAATATGGACCAGGACGGGAAGCCACAGGCGGTAACTGCTTGGACTTCGCTTCTCCGACAAAATTCTTCAGAATTCAGCTTCAAATAGTTTATCAAGTAGTTCTACCACCTAGTGGTGATCATGCTCAGTGGAATACCTGAACCAAGAATAAATGAGGATATTTAGAGGATTTTACATCTCTCGGACCTTGCAAAAACTGGAGACTGGTACCTGTACCAATATCACACAGAGATCAAAGTTTATGGATGCGAGTTGGCTCCATACAGACTTCCCAAGTACATACCCATGAGGATATTTTCTCTGGAGTACATAAGGCAAATGATCAACTCAGATGACATACATTTCGTGTCTCTAAAAAAGAAGCAACAACTTAGAATTAAAGGGCAAATAGGATCATTCATCTGCAATAGCCGAGGCGCTGGGGAGGAAGCAGATAGACTGTTAAAAGAGATAAAGTTTTTTGTTAGCTTCATTTGGCACTATGATCCATGTGGGACAATTTCTAAGATGAGGATTAAGAATAAAAACGCCCCATATGTTCATACTCCCAAGCCTGAGATAGAAAAATTCGCAAATCAAACAGAATGGGAGCCGAACACTTTGGTTGAATTAGAACAATAGGAACCCTCGATCACTATCTCACAGACGACTACACCACAGGTTCCCAAGGAGAAAAGGCCCAGGAAGGATTCTTCACCTCTTATCACTGAAGTCTCGACTGAGGATTTCCAATTACATACCAAGAGGCCAAAAACCAGTCACACCCCTAACACGGCTGGTGAAAAAGAAATCAAATCAACTGCAACTATGAAGGATGACCGGTCACTCCTCACCTCAAGCAGCAAACAGATAATTTCTACATTTTTTCCTAAGAAGCCCACAAATACTCCACCAGTCAACCAGTCGAGCAAAGAAGGACCAAAATTAAGTATTTTTGAGAAATATGATCTGATCAAAAAGAAAAATCAGACACTGACCAGCAGCACATATGCTCAATTTTGGAAACAAACATCAATAGCTCAACACAGACTATTGTTTGCATTTGACACATAGAAGGGTAGAATACACATGGCATTTCTGCAAGCACATGTGCTAGATCCGAAAGCGATTACTGACTACAAAATGACAATGTTCGAGTTTTATACAAGGGATGTGCATCCTGCTAATCAAATCGATCTGCATAGACAAACCGGGGAAATGATTTTCTCCACATTGGCAAATGCTTCTACTGCGGCCACCAAATTACAGGCATCTCTCAGTAATGTCCAGACACAACTAAAATTAGAGAAGATATCATCCTTTGCAAAGGATAATAGAATTAAGACATTGGAAGAGCTAGTCCCCAAGATCGGGTATGATCCCTCGAATGTGAAAGCAGTCGAGGAGATGCTTAAAAAGAAAATGCCGATATAACATCTCTAAGGAAATAATTAAAACTTCCACCAACAGAAGATTCATAGGAAAAGGAGACAGTTGAGACAGAAGGGGAAAAGGATGAGATGCTTAAGTTGATTATGGAGAAAAATGCACAGTTAAAAGAGATGGAGGCAGAATTGAAAAAGTTATTGAAAGAGAAGGAACAATCAAAGCCTATGGAAGTCATTCGATTAAGCGCAGTTCCACTCATAGGAGTAAGCACAACCCTACAAAATGTATACTGCAAAATAAAAAATTATACAATAACACAAAGAAAAGTACAAAGCTAACATATATGAAATCAAGACAAAGAAAAGTACAAAGCTCACATATATGAAATCTATATATGAAATCTCTGTTTGTTATTAGGTTAAAAGAACTATGAACACAATAAATCCAAAAAAAAAAAATATAACTATGAGGTTAATAAAGATAATTTGAATATGGTTTTGAATTATATAATAATGATTTTTTTTTAATTACAAGTTGCTCATTAAGTTTTGTAGAAAACTCAAATGAATGATTAAACTCAGCTAAGTGGAAGGAGGTAGGTTGAGTTTTACATAATAAATTTAAATGAATGAATAAACATTATTAATGGAAAGCATGTTGAATCTCACATATTAAACTAAATATATTAATAAATTAACTTAAATGTATTAATAAATATGGGTAGGGTAAATTGAAGTAGGTTCTTCTTAAAATCTAAAATGATGTTATTTAAATGTTTGAAGTTAGGTATTTTTTGATCATATAAATTTAGATGAAATTTTACCTTTTTTGTTATTTAATTGTATTTTTAACACATAAATAAATTCAGTATTGTGAAATTTTTTTGGAACATTGGAATTATACAGAATTAACCATCTTTAAAATATTGAGATTATACAAAGTTAAATCTAAAGATCCAACAATTTTTTTATCAGATTTCCACAAAATTAAACAAATAATATACCAAAAACTAAAATGTACAGGGTTTAGAATATAACAATCTAAAACACATAGTACATAGTGTAGAATAAAACAATCTAAACACAGAGAAGAAAGTCACCCATAACACTAGCAAACACCCTCATATATATTAAGGTGAACTGAATAATAAAGAAAACATGTGTTTTCTCTATTATTCCCCTCACCCTCATAACCTTCTTACTACTAAAAAAAGATAAAACAAAAATAAATTTCATTGGTATCAGTTCATACAATTATAAACCATATCCATCAATCTTTTGTTACTGTTAATCCTTTGGTTCCAGAGAAAAAATGAGAAAAGGTGAACAGATCTTCGTCATCTTCTTTCCCTGATATTGAGGGTGAGGGAAATAATAGATAAAACATCCCCATACTACTAAAAAGAGATAAAGCAAAAATAGATCATACAATTATAAACCATATCGATCAATCTTTTGTTCCTGCTAATCCTTTGGTCGCAGAGAGAAAGTGAGAGAGGGTGAACACTGATCTTAGTCATCTTCTTTCCCTGATGTTGAGAGTGAGGGAAATAATAGAAAAAACAAAGAACATACAATTATAAACCATATCAATCAATCTTTTGTTCATGCTAATCCTTTTAAACCATATCAATCAATCTTTTGTTCGTGCTAATCAATGTCCCAGAGAGAAAGTGAGAGACGGTGAACACAGATCTTCGTCATCTTCTTCCCCTGGTGCTGGAAGATTCAAATCGAATGACCTCTGCGTAGCTCTTTCCTTTGTAGCAGGATTCAAATCAAGAGAAGAGAGTTGAGTGTCTACGGCTGAGGACGAAGACGAATCACAAACCCTAGTCTGCAAGCTGGCAGTAGGAAGTATATTCTTCACTACACCCGCTCCCACCCACTCGTGGCCATTGGGTTTCTTTATGATCTGAGGCCCCACAATTCCCCCCCACAACGGCTGTTGCTGCAGAAGGATAGCGTAGTCTATAAGATTGTTGGGAATAGTAATAGTAGTACCAGACGGACTGATGTTGTTGTTGCCATGATTTGCAGGCGGAGGGGTGCGAAGTCTAATAGTGTCGGCGGTGGTGCATCTCTGGATGTGGACGGTGTCGAGATGGGGGGAGGGGGCTGGGAAGTTGGTTTTGGCTTTGTCTCCTTTCAGATTTCTGGCCGCATTGTCATATGCTCTCGCTGCCTCCTC
>ML849657.1:20657-32627 GCA_009831015.1 Picea engelmannii
TGGCTTGTCTATCTTATTGCATATGGTTGAGGTATGTTCCATGGTTATCTCTTTCTGTTATTTGTTTCATACACACATATAAACACATCTAAAGGGTAGATCAACAAAGTGTTTGACGAAATACCTCACTCAGAAAAAGTTTTTAAAAAGACACCAAAACAGTGATGATCCTTGCATAATGGCTTGGGATCATTACAATATTCCCTATTGTCCACCATATAAGTGCATTGACCAAATGACCTCAAGCCCACTTTTTGTTAACTTCATTCCAACTTATATTCCATTAAACAATTAAATATGTATCCCAATAGTCTCATCATCCACAAGTCTCCTAAACAAGTGACCCCTATATTGTTGGAGAAATTTCTATTTTTGACACACTAGTTTAGTGGGAGTTAACTGACTAGTTCTATTTTAGAATTTCTATTTAGACCATCACTATTATGCATGCATGCATTCCTAAGGAAAGATAAGTGATTGATTTATTTTCTTAATTATGGAATGTTTTTCCCTATATATGAGTGTATTCCATTATTCATTATATCATATTGATCATCATCTATCAATCATCATTCATTGATCATATCATTAGAGCACTGTGAATATATTTTCTCATTCTTCCATATTGAATCTCCCATCCTTTGTTTAGAAGATTTGTTTGTACTTTCTTTAGCTAGATCCTATGTAGGTTCCAATGAAACATTGACATGGTATCAGAGCTACGCTTCTTGGAGCAAGTCAAACAAGCCAAAGAATCAAGAAAATTAGAGTTTGGGTAAGTATAATCCATGTAACAGAAAGGGTCACACATAGTACACTAGAAATGAGTGACCAATCGCATCCAGACTTACAAATTTTTCAATTTTGGAGTGGTCTCACCTCATACACTAGTAGAGGGTGACCACCAGGACCTGGTCACTCTGTGTCTCAAGGGAAAGTGTGACAACCCTCTCAGGGTCTCTCTACCTCCCAAGGGAAGGTGCGACCACCCTCTAAAAGTGATAAAATATAAGAGTATGACCAAGGTCACTCCCCACATACTAGCAAAGTGCGACCACCCTCTCAAGGTCGCTCTGTGTCTTAAGGGAAGGAGCGACCATGTCTTAAAGTGCCTCTTTCTGCAATAATTTCTCAAAATTTTCACTTGCAGATTGAGAGTAAACTTTTAGGGGTTCTCAGACACAGTGGGAGAGATGGATACAACACCAATTCTTTGGTAAAACTTGGTGGTGATCCTCACACCACACAATTATTTTGAATGGATGTCGAAGGAAAAATTCCAACTCTGAAGGAAAGGGCTGTACAACTTGATGATGAATACAAAAACATAACCTACATCATCAATTGAGAAGAACAGATGGGTGAACCTAAAGGATGAAGCCACATGAATTCTTCTTGAATTGATTTCAACTGATCTATGGTTTCATGTTGCAACATGCAAGACTCCAAACACGATCTGGACCACCTTGGAAAGTCTGTCTGGAAAGAAGGATGAGATGAGATGTCATATGCTTGAGGTAGATTTGAATACCTTGGATCCTAGATGTTTTGATAATATACAATATTTCTTTACCAAGTTATAATCTTTGATATTGAGCTTGTCATCTTCTAGTATTGATAAGTTTACACTAGTAGAACAACTTATTCTAACAATCTTGGCTAAGCTAGGACCAAAATATGTTGTCTACGTCTCCACTTTCCATTATGGAAGATATCTCTTAGGAACAAAATGGAAGATGCCTACCACGGAGAAATTCATTGAGTATCTCACACATGAGTAGGAAAAACTCATTCAGATGGGCCTAATCAAGAATCCCAAAGCACATGCACTCATCATGCATGATGGAAAAGGATAATACAAACATAATATAAAGGAGAAACATAACGAGAAGGAGGGATATTCCAAACCCTTCAATGATTCTTCAGGTTCCAACAACTCTACAAATTCCAAGAAGAAGAATAAGGGAAAGCAGTGCACTCACTGCAATAAACCAAATCATGAAGAATCCACATGCATGAAGAAGTAAATTGATCTTATGGCATAGGTACTTCAGCATAACAACCTTGTAAAATTCATTACAGAAGGAGTCAAGAAGAATAAGGAAGAATATACTTCTCCTAAGAAAGGTAATTATCATGCTTTTGTTGCAGTTAATTTCTCATTTGATTCATGGATTATATATTCTAGCACATTGCATCATATGGAAGAGAAAGAGTAAGTTTTCACTTCTTTGAGTTCATTCTCAAGACCCCCTATTCTCATGGGGGTTGATACTCCAGTGGCGATAGCAAGACAAGGAAGAGTGGAACTCCATAATGGAAGTTTTGAGAATGTTTTACATGTTCCAAATCTTTCTAGGAATCTTCTCTCAGTTTATCAGATCACTTAGAAATGTAAAAAGGTTGAACTTACATCAGATTTAGTTTCTATACTTGACATGCATGACAATTCCATTATTTCAATTGGTGAGGTGGATCACAAATCAAGGTTGTATAAATTCACTAAGTTTGTTGATGATGGCTCCTCTTTTCTACTTGCACATAAGGAAAGTACTTTACATGCACCTCCAATGCAACATGCATATATTCTTGTTCTTTCATAGATGATTCCATACACTCAAATTATGTACATGGAAATGAGAATGTAGTACATCCAGATAAGGAGATAGCGTTGAAGCTTCATCAGATTCCCAAGAGGGCACAATTCACACTTCAGGAAGAAGGTGTTCTTGCAGGGAATCCATTGGTTTCAAGGAAGAATCCATCTCAGCATGAGGATCCCTCTCATGTACTTTCAGCGTTTGAACCTACGATTCCCATGCATTACTATATTGTTTAATTTTTTGATCCACATACCTACAGTAAGGATGTCGGAAATCCATTATGGTAAGAATCCATGCAGAAGGAGTATGATTCACTCCTAAAGAATCATACTTGGGATCTGGTTCCACTTTCACCAGAAAGGAATATTTTTAGGTGCAGATGGGTCCATGGGATCAAGAGGTACAAGGCTAGACAGATTTCCAAAGGACTTAATCGGATCCCCAAATATTTCTACATATTCATGAATAATTTCAGTGAACATAAGTTTCAGACTTTGTGATATCATCTTGGAGTGAAGAACACAGTTTCCTAGCAACTTCCTTTTCTTCTTTTGATGCATTGTCTTTTGAGGTGGAGGTTTTTTCACACGTGGTTTTCCCTCATTACTCATTTTTATTCAGTATTCATTAGTTGCATTGTACATGAGTACCTAATATGGCCTAGTTGTCGGGACTCATTTACTCCATAATGATGTTCAGGGGGGGTGTTGGAGAAATTTCTATTTTCAACACACTAGTTCAGTGGGAGTGTTGGAGAAATTTCTATTTTCAACACACTAGTTCAGTGGGAGTTAATTAACCAGTTCTCTTTTAGACTTTCTATTTACACCATCACTATTATGCATGCATGCATTCCTAAGGAAAACTAACTGTTTGATTTCTTTTCTTAATTATGGAATTTTATTTCCTATATATGAGTGTATTCCACTCATTCATTGTATCATATTGATGATCATCTATCAATACTCATTCATTGATCAACTCATTGGAGTAGTGTGAATATATTTTCTCATTCTTCCACATTGAATCTCTCGTCCTTTCTTGATAAGCTTTGTTTGTACTAAAAAATATTTGCTTGATAGAACATAGTGAAAATTGATTTTTATTTCAAGAGTGGCTGGAGTTGATTGTTAATTATTGTTTTGATTGCTACAGGAAACAAGCTCTTAAGTTCATCTCTCTAATTCATAAGTTTGGAATGAACATACTTGTTACCTAAGAAATAACCTTTTTTTATTTATTGTTTATTTGAGAAGTTTTGTTATCAGTTTTCTCTTCTAAGTTTGAAGTTGTGTTAAGCATTTATATATCCTAAAATAGAGTGTTAATTGTTTTTAGTTTAATTTCTCTAGGAGATAAGATCCGAGGTCATCTTTTCAGTTCATAAGCCTATAGTGAACAGACTTGTCATGTGAGCAAGAACCTTTTCGATTAAGTGTTTGCTTGATAGTTTTACCATGAACTTTATTTTCTGCTATTGTTGAAGTGTGCCCAGATTTGCTTCCTAGTTTTTCTTAAGGTAGTAGCTACAAATAACTAATTCAAAGTCCATATTTCCACTTCATGAGCTTGTAAATAGACAAGGCATTATTTGAGAAAAATATTTTGAGTGCATGATTGCAAGTTTTTCTTTCTAATTTCTGAATTGTGTGAAGAGTGTTATCTTTGAAAACTGAGTATTTTTTTATTTTTGGTTTTCTTATCTAATCTATACTAAACAGACATAGGAAACTATTTGTTATCGACACATATAGTGCATCAAATCTATTGATTACAAATCCCGATTGATAATTTATGTTTGTTAATATATTATGCAAATAATTGCACCAACATTTCTTTCTTTTTTTAATTAATATATTTTAAAATTAATATATATATATATATATATATATATATATATATATATATATATGATGACAATGATGACAATGATCATGAGAATGACAATGAGGATGTTGATGACAATAAGGAGTGCTTCATTTGTGAATTGGAAGTGGTTACTAGATTTCACCCCTCTCATTATTTTAATTCCCATTAGGTTCCCATACATAATTGAAAACAATTAATTATGTGCCTAATAACTCTAAAACACTCTTGTACCACCTGCCTTCCTTATACTCTAAAACTATCAATGAACAATATACATTATTGCAAATCTTTTGAGTAATATAATAAAAAGGAAGTATCAGGTAGTACAAGTAAACCCATTGGGGTACTGAACAGGCTTGCTGGCAGCGGGACCATGCTTGTATGGTACTAAGGTAAACCCATCGGGGTACTGAATAGGCCTGCTGGCAGTGGGGCTATGCCGAGTAAAGGGAGTTGAAAAACATAAAGTGGCACACCTGAAACTAAACAAAAACACTTGGGTCTCATTCTGAAGAAATCACTATCAAATCAAGGGTAGGAGATGACCTTTATATCTCTCGGATGATGTTCTTAAGAACCTTCAAGTATCCACTTTAGAGTTCTATATTTTAAAATAAATAGGTTTGCATGAGAAGTGGGACCCTTAGTATGTGTAATTCACCTTACCTAAGCAAGAAGAGGTTCATCTCTAAAAACATGGATAAGAAACGAGTTAATCATCCTAGGATGTATTATTTTATGTGTTTCTCTCTTCAAATGAGATCTAAACTATGCTTACATCAATTTTGTTTTAAAGGTAATATATCCAGGGGCGGCCTATTAGTCAAAGTAATTATGAAAACTCTTGGCCACTATCCTATAATCATATTAGAGTCACATCTAGCCCTTTCTCCTAAGTATGATCCACAACAGATTAGATAAGAATTAATGTCAAATCAGTAACAGATCTAATCTATTACTCATGACTCCACTTTTCTGTCATAACTATTTTTCCATGGGTAAGAATGTGAAGCATAGGCCAGAAAGTTTATATTGTATAATAGGAACTTAGGCGTTGAAGAAGGGTGGAACATCGGGGAATGCTTGATCAAGTGAAGAGTAGCATCAATTTTAAAATTTGAAGATCATTGTTGCATGAGGACATGCAATGAATTAAGCATGGTGGAATGTTGAGTCTCCATTTTGACACTTCTAATACCCTCTATTACACCCTATCTAAGCCTATTTTACCTATGCTATGTATATATAATTGACTGCTTCCTCCATAGATACACTTAATGACCCTATTCATGTGCATAGAGAGATAACTTAAGGTTAAGGAATGTTTTGTTTGATTTTCTTGAGTTAATTCAATTAAAATAGTTGATTTTACATGATCCTAATCATTTGATTTTAAGCAGCATTGATCCGGTACCAACAAAACCGCATAAAATTGATCTGGTACTACCTTGTGTTATTCCGGTACCAACCTGTGTTATTCCAGTACCAGTCTGTGCTATTCCGGTACCAATGTGACTGTGTTATTCTGGTACCTAAAAATTATGCCTATTCCGATACCAGTGCGACTGTGTTATTTTGGTGCCAAACAACTGTGTGTATTCCGGTACCAATTGCTATTTCCAGAAATCATTTGTTGGACGCGTTTGTTGTTGAAGATTCCAAGAAATCAGTTGGATCAATGACTCCAAATTGGTTTTGATATCACGATAGAATTCATCACTCATGCACTTCCTGTCATGAGGATGAAGTCCATTCCTAAAGATTCAATATGAATTTCCAATTATAATATTTTAAAAATAGTTTGATGCTTATCCTAAGATCTGGATCGTATCAACTCACCTTCTTTATAAGGGATGTTGTATAAGAGATACGATACACAGAGATATGTATGGATGTAATGAATAAAATGATGCATATTGTTTTGATGTACGAGATGATGGGTTGTTGATTCAATTTACCATTTGAAGAAATACAAACGATATGTTGTGCAATTTCTGGGTATGATTAGAACGTTTTAGCCTGTTATCATTTTAGAGGTACCTTGTTGGTTCGGCAAGGGCCCACCGTCCCAACCAAGGTAAACCTCCCTGTATATAATTTGTGTGATTGTGTGAACATTTCACAGTAATGTGTTGTTAATGATTTTAAATCCATTTCAATGGTTCAAAATTAAATCATTTGTTTTGAATTGGTGTGAATAATCAGATCCTAGATAAAGCAAATATTTTCCTTTTCTAATATTGCAGAATGTTATTTAATTGTTTGAAGGGTGGGATTGTTAAGTAAATGATATTTTGATTTTATGATCATAGTGTTTTCAGTATGTACAGGAACCAGAGGAATTTATATCTCATCTTCATGCTCCATAATAAAGTCCCTTAGTCATGTTGAATTGTTCCTTGTACTAAAAAAGATTTGCTTGATAGAACATAGTGAAAATTGATTTTTATTTCAAGAGTGGCTGGAGTTGATTGTTAATTACTGTTTTGATTGCTATAGGAAACAAGCTCTTAAGTTCATCTCTCTAATTCATAAGTTTGGAATGAACATACTTGTTACCTAAGAAAGAACCTTTTTTATTTATTGTTTATTTGAGAAGTTTTGTTATCAGTTTTCTCTTCTAAGTTTGAAGTTGTGTGAAGCATTTATATATCCTAAAATAGAGTGTTAATTGTTGTTAGTTTAATTTCTCTAGGAGATAAGATATGAGTTCATCTTTTCATTTCATAAGCCTATAGTGAACAGACTTGTCATGTGAGCAAGAACCTTTTCAATTGAGTGTTTTCTTGAGAGTTTTACCATGAACTTTATTTTCTGTTATTGTTGAAGTGTGTCTAGATTTGCTTGCTAGTTGTTGTTAAGGGTAGTAGCTACAAATAACTAATTCAAAGTCCATATGTCCACTTCATGAGATTGTAAATAGACAAGGCATTATCTGAGCAAAATCTTTTGAGTGCATGATTGCAAGTTTTGCTTTCTAATTTCTGAATTGTGTGAAGTCTAGTGTTATCTTTGAAAACTGAGTATTTTGTTATTTTTTGTTTTCTTATCTAATCTCTACTAAACAAACATAGGAACCTATCTGTTATCAACACATATAGTGCATCAAATCTACTGATTACAAATCCTGATTGATAATTTATGTTTGGTAATATATTATGCAAATAATTGCACCAACATTTCTTTCTTTTTTTAATTAATATATTATAAAATTAATATATATATATGACGACAATCATGACAATGATGATGATGATGACAATGATCATGCCAATGATGATATGATGATGATCATGACAATGACAATGAGGATGTTGATGACAATAAGGAGTGTTTCATTTGTGAATTGGAAGTGGTTACTAGATTTCACCCCTCTCATTATTTTAATTCCCATTAGGTTCCCATACATCATTTCCATCTCTAATTTTCTCTTTAATGATTTGGCCATAAGAATCAATACCATTGGGATAGAGAACAACCTTGCCTATGACCTTGTATTCTTCGTAACAAAGGTGAAAATATTCCATTTATCAAGGGGGGTATCCATGGATACCCTATACAATATGCTACCCCACTAATAAACCTCTCTACAAAACCAAAATTATTTATGAACTAAAAAGAAAAGGGTGTCTTACTCTATTAAATCCAGTGGACATATAAAGTTTCATTATTATTCATTTTGCTTTCTTAGCTCAGCTGGAATCAATCACCTAATATTTTCCAATATAACATTGTCTCATGAATCCATCTTGGTTTTATAAAATAAACTTGGGAAGAAGTTTTCTCAATATATGAGAGATTATTTTAGTTATACTTTTATAAGAGGCATTACATAGAGAGATATTCCTAAATAATATAGAGAAGGATGAAGAGTTGTCTTCCTCTGGGATTAAATATAAGAAGGAGGATTTTATTTCTCTCCCTGAGTTTTTCCTTCCAACATAATATACTTAAAATACACATATATGATTTGATGATGTCCCAAAAACCCTATAGAAAGATATCATGAAATTTTGCATCCTAAGTGCTTTATCCAAACTTAAATCCCAAATTACAAGAATAATTTACTCCTATTATAGCATCCAAGTAAGGACCTAATTATCTTTTGATGTGATCAATATTGGGATGGTCTATAGGAAATCTCGGCTATTACTATCATATGATAGGATATTCTTCTATTTACAAACATTTGAAGTGTTGATATGCTTCTCTGATGAAGGTCTTCATACTTAGACACTTTTTCTCAGGATTACAAATTGATTTCCTAAATTTGGCTTCTTAACTACCTAACATGATCTTTGTTATGAAAAATTGCATGTTTTTATATTTTGATTGTAACCAAAGGCTCCTCAATTTCAACCTCTATTGCTCTTGTTCTTTGCAAAAAGCTTTAAGAACTTTTCTTTTTAGTTACTTTTGTTCAACATGAAGTGTGAGAGTAACTTATTATTATTCCATGGATAATTGGATATTTTCTAATTGAAGTTGAAACTCCTTCCTTTCCTCCTAATGGGGGACATAGATTAGTTTTTACCATGCATTAATTTTCCTTATTGGTCCTTTTTATTTTAATTTCCCACATGAACAAAGGAGACTTTTGTATGAGTACTAAATTCCACATACTCTATTATATCCATAAAACTTGAGTCTTGGATCAAGAGAGTATATAATCTAAACATAATTAGCCCATAGTCTCTTTCATTTTGAAGTGTGATCATAATCATCTTATGGTATAATTATTGACTATGAATAATAAATAAATCTATGTGAAAATTTTCCAAAACTTTAGAACTTTGAATGAGAATTTGATCTAAGCATTAGACTATATGCCCCATTAACATCCTTGTGTTCAACCATGTGAACTTTAATTTTTAAATTTTGGATCAAATAGATCCCAAACTACAATTGAGTCATCCACTTATTCTTAGAGAGGGTCTTTCATGTAAACCCCTATTCTCTTCTTAGATGATGATAATACCATATTTATATTTCCCACCAATATTTTTTTTGATAGCTAAAAATGACTCTTTAAATGCTCTTAATGAGATCCAACATTCTTGCTTTTCCCAATAGTGGACCAGAACATATATATTAAAAATTTGAATATGCCTCATTGTATATTTTAGAACCACGTGATTATACTCCCAATGTCGAGTTTCATATGAATGAACCAATTCTATTTTTTATTGATCACATAGCATGAAAATACCCCTGAAGTCCCTCTTGCACTTACTATGGAACCTAAAATACCCTTCCAAAACTTCCCTACGATTTCTAGCATATTACTTCCTTCTATATTTGTTTCCTAAAGGAGATGAATGTTTGGTTGATTTTCTCTTATCACTTCTCTTAATGCTTACTTCTTTTCCACATTACCCATTCCTTTGTATTTCCAATACATAACCTTCATCATTTACTGGATTTCAATTTGGTACAATTTCCAAATGAATTTTCCATAGTTGGTTGAGAGGAAAAATTGTGTCCCTAGTTGTTATTGCTTCTCTCTTTTCATTATTGGTTTTGTGGCCACTTTTTTGTTGTGATTTTTACATTTCTCCCTTATCATCCTCTTGATGTTTAACATTGATCCTTATTCTTTATCACCATACCACTAAATGAGGGCTATAGGCTACAAGGGGTAGGAGAGGATGAGAAACAAATAGTTAATGATGGGGAAGCAAGCTGAGAGACAAATTCCTCAAAAACTAAAGGTCAAGCCAAGGACCAAGGGAGAGGGGATAATATCTAGGGGTGGGAGGGAAAGGATCCAAAGAGAAGTATGGAGGGAATGCCATAGAGAATTTCAATGCCCCTAATCCTCTATGTTAAGGCCCTGACACTCATTTAATATTAGTTTATTAGTTATGGTTAGGTTGGCTTAGATTAGTTTACACAGTTCTCACTTTATATCATATTTATAATAAAGGAGATTCATCTGTATAGGAATATTGTCTTTTTCATTGGATATATTGTAATTAAGACAATGGTTGGAATATTTTTCTTTATATCAGGTTTGATAGACAACAAATGATACCCAAGAAATGACATGGGATGGTTTCAAATCCTCTATCGAGGATAAATTCTATAATGTAAACTATTGGAAATAACAACAACATTGGTAACACCCATGACAAAAATATAAAAGAAATTAAATGTTTGTATGTAAGAGTTCAACAACTATACTACTTAACTCAAAGTGATAAAAAATATTTCGATGTCAGGTTAATTGTGTTGTTTTAGAAAGAGTTTGAGACGTTTGAAATCTACATGATATTAATAATTGGTGGAAGCGTAACAATATTTATGGCACTAATTTTAATCAAAAGAAGAAGGCCATTATAAAACATTGCACGACCATGACGATGAATATAAAGAGCATGATAAATATAAAGAACACAACCATGAAAATGGGTATGTTGGGATTTGTATGCATGACATTAATCTGAGAAATTTCAAACGAAACGACGATGAGATTGGATATATAGAGTTGGTATGTGAGTGATCTTTGAGTCTAGAAACCCGCCCATATCGTCAAGGCACATGAACAACTATCCATGTCAAATTGCAATGCATACATAAACAATTTGAAATAAATTCAACATTGGCCCTATTCACAGGTCATGTTTCCCATGTCTATCCCTAGTACAATGTCTTTTTGTTGTTTCCTTCAGGTGAGTTTGTTCATGGAAATTTATAATCTTTTTCATGGAATTCTTCATGTGAGTTTGTTTGTGGCAATTTCTAAGTTAGTCAAAGTTTAGATATTTAAAAAAGAAGTGGAAATGGTGCCTACAAATTGATTTGCATGGAATTAAAGAATTTGTAGATGAAGGAGTAGGTCCAATTCATGGAGACAATTTCATGGATATCTAATCACTCAACTAAATTTTTCTTTAACTCATTCCATATTATCATTGGAATATATGTGATGGGCTTTTGTAACATTTTATAGATAGGAAAGGACATTGTGGAATTACCTGTCAACACCCTGTCCATGTTCCCTCCACCAAGTATTGTGTTTTTATGCTATTATTCAACATTGGTACAATGCAGGTCTTCATATACCTTGTTAGTGATTGAATATAAAGGTTACTTTTGTTGATTAAGGTTGGTTGTCATTGATGTCAACCCTTGAAGAAAGACCCGTAGCACAAAGTTTTGGATAATGGACCCAATAGTGTTTGATGTAAATATGACTCATTATTTTTTTGTCATGGTTGATAAGAAGTAAATATGGATGAACTCCAAAGTGGTCCCCTTATGGTGAAAGCCCTCACGGGAAGAGGCTTTGTGGAGTAAAAGAATCCGTGCTTAATTATGGAATAATGAGATGAAGGAAAGTGAATTTGTCAGGGAAAATATCCTAGATGGATAGTTCTTGTCATGTCATTTCCAGTGGTATGTGGAACGTCACATAATTCTTCACGGTTAGAGAGTTATGGCCATGAGAAGTTGGAGACCCCAGGTTTGGGTAATGGACCCAAGTTTGTTTGATGGG
>ML849658.1:0-32627 GCA_009831015.1 Picea engelmannii
AGAATTCTCCACCATTATCTGTCCTCAATACCTTTATTTTATTTTATGTCTGATTTTCTACCAAAGCCTTAAACTCTTTAAATTTATCAAATACCTCAGATTTCTTTCCAAGAAAATAAATCCATGTGTTCCTTGAGAAATCATCTATGAATGAAACATAATACATGGATTTACCTAGGGATGGAACAAGAATAGGTCCAAACACATCACTATGTATCAACTCTAAGATCCCCTTTGTTGTTGTAGCACCACATGGGAATCTTACTCGATTATGTTTACCATATATGCAATGTTCACGTAAATCAAAATCCAGAGTGAAATTAGACATACCTTCAACCATACCTTTACAGTGTAGTGTTTGAATTCCCTTTTCTCCAATATGCCCCAGTCTTTGATGCCACAAAATGGTCTTCTTTTCAGGGACAGCATTGGTCTTGTCTCCTTCATTTCTCTACTCGGGGACAACATAATTGTTACACCCATTAGTATAAGCACTTCCCAACAACTTGTACAGAGTTCCACACCGAACTCCCCTCATCAACACCATTTCCCCTTGTACCATCTTGCAAGTGCCCTTTCCCAATACAGTATCCACTCCTGCATCATCCAACTTGCTTACAGATATTAGGCTCCTAGTTAGTTTTGGAATGTGCATAACCCCAGGGAGAGTTCTAATCCTTCCAAATTTTAGTAAAAACTTAACCCTTCCACGTCCCATGATTTTTGTTGTCGAGTCATCTCCTAGGAATACATCACCACCATCATATTTTTCATATTCACAGAACCACTCCCTGTGAGGAGTCATATGATATGACACGCCTGATTCAATCAACCATACATCATGGTCTACATGTGTACCTGTAGATGCCAAGTAAACATCACCTCCTTCTTTAGTGGAGGTTTTCGCCTCTGTGGAAGAGGTACTATCAGATCCCTTTGGTTTATCAACCTTCTTAGACTTGCAATCTTTCTTATAATTCCATGTTTTACCACACTTCCAACATTTTCTCAAAGATTTTCCTGGAGACTTAGATCTACATGTATATTTATATCTCCCCCCCCGAAGACTTACCAGGATTCTTGTCTTGAGTATGACCTCTTACCAATAAAGCATATGTGCTATGACCATCCATGATTTTATGCCTCATCTCTTCATATAACAAGGATGCAACTACATCCTCATACTTCAATGTATATTGAGTGGTACTACCAATTTCTACAACAAGATTATCCCAAGAGTCTGGCAAAGAACATAACAAAGTAATACACTTATCTTCTTCTGCAATCGTAATATTAATAGAGACAAGTTGACTTACTAGAGTATTAAAGGCATTTAGATGTTATGTCACATAATATCCATCTTCCATCCTAAGATGATACAACTTCTTTCGAAGAAAAAAATTGTTTACCGGGGACTTTGATTGATACAAATTCCCTAAATTATCCCATATTTCTTTGGCTATAGATTCTCCCGAGACATTCAACAACAACGAATCTTCCAAGCATAGTCGAATATTACTCCTTGATATTTTGTCCAACTTCTCCCAATCTTCCTTCGACATACCAGTAGGTGGTGTACTAGTAGGTTGTGTATCAGTCGTCTGTGTGCCAGTAGGTTGTGTACCAGGATCCACAACGATCCATTTTTCTTTGTCTACAAGAGGGTCCTCCATCTTGATCTTCCATAGCTCAAATTTTTTACTGTTGAACTTCTCTATCTCGATTCTAGAAGAGCTCTCCATTCCTCTTTCTACACTCGAATAACCAGTGAAAAATCTCCCACTAAACCTAGGTTTATTACAGACCCAAGATAAACTTGATCTATCAAGACCGAGCCAAACCCTTAACAACAAAGGCGTCCCTCTGAAGCTAAAAATGAGCTCTGATACCACATGTAAGTTTTAAACCTATGAATTAAAGAAATGCATATATATTCTTAAGCAAAACATAAATTAATCAATGGCTCATACACATAGTATACAGAGATTTACACTGGAAACCTTTAATTGGGAGAAACCAACCTTCCTTAGTGCCCCACCTTTCAACTCTTCATTGTATTAATTTCACCATTCACCATACAATATATATAATGTTTTTAGGTATTCCGTAGATACAAAAACCCTAATCCCTTAATGCGGGATTAATTTAGAAAACCGCTAAAAATAGAAAAATCCGCTAAAATAGAAAAAAACTGCCCAGACGCAATTGGGATCGTTAGACGCAGTTGTCTAATTTGACATGCCCACACACACGAATGCAAATAATATAACACATACCCAACAAAAACTTCCCTCGATCCAACAAAGCAACAACAAAGTCAATGTTGACTTCATTATTGTTCCCTCAAATTGAGGGAGGTTTGCTCCAAGATTAGAGTACTCCAATAAATTATTCTCGAAACCAAGAGGAGCTCATTCAGGTATTCATGCACTCAAGTCTTTTTAATTGTTATTTATTTATAAAAAAGTTGGTTAATTTATTTTATTATTTTGTTGATTATTTAAGTGTTGGTTAAATTATTAGAACAGCTGTTGGAGGAGATCTATTGGAGCAGCGTTAAACGAATAGCATACATGGACAACCATCGAATATCTAGGTATTTGAATTGTTATTTAATTTCTAATTGCAATCGATTTGCATGATTGACATGATGATTTATATTGTGATTTTGGTTCTTCCCACTCACATAGATGGAAAAGTGATGTCTTATCCTCAAGCTCTTGCTCCTCCAAAGATGTAGAATTCCCATTCCCTTTGTCTACTATTGGGTCCACCTCTTAATTTGCCTCATGCTTCAATTTTTCTATGTCTTGTATAGTTATTGTGCTAATATTTTTTAATGTTTATAATTTTATGGCATACTTCATTTATGATTACTCATGACTTTAATGATTAATTAAGGTTTCTATGGATACTGTGCAAAAACACATGATAATTTTAGTGCGCAAGCAAATGTGCCAATGCCTATTTTAAAGTTACATTGCAATGCTTAAAGTAGTCAAGGTATAAGCTATGTCAACACTTGCACTTAATGGAGGATAAAACATATGACCTTGAGTCTGAGCCTCAACTCAAAGTTAGAACAAAATGGTAACCATGCTAACTATAGACATGGAAATGATATACTTGGAAATTTTGGAAATTATGCATTGAGTCTTTTTCATATTTTCATTTGGAGTGTTTGATGTGATGGCCTCAATGTAAACCTTTTCATATTGTTCTTGTATTTGCTTTATTTTCTACTAGATTTTATACTTAGGTGCTATAGGGATATATCTATGCTTCTAGAATTTCATCCATGAACTCTCAAAATTTAGTCATACCTACTATAAATTCTCTACACTTAGGCTTTACTAATCACATTCTTAATGATCAAACCTTTTTTTTTTCTTGTGATATTCTTCGTTAGTGGCTCACAGTCTTGCAAATTATTTCTTCTTCTCCTATTTACATATTGCCTCTAAGTTTGTGATGGACTCTACCAACCCTTTCCCTTCCTTTAAAATATGTTGTAGTGTTCTTATTACCTTAATTTTGTTAATGGTTTCTTTCTATGTGATTTCTAAGACCTTAGGTAGGTGTGGGAGCACCTCCTGAAAACATGTGGATAGCTCTTCTCCTACCTCCATTAAAAATTCATGAACTTTTTCTTAAAGCTTTCAGGTATTCAATCTTGTTTCTTTAACATAACTAGTGAAATAGTTCTCTACTCCATTTGGTTCAGATAAAAATGTGGTGGTTTCCACTCCTTGTTTTCTCAATTGACTCTAATTTGTTGTAGCCTAGTTAACTTGTATCTGCAACACTTCTCTTTATTTTTCCCATTGTCTTGTTTGTTCCTTGAGATATATATTATGAATCCATAGTTTTATCATGAAATCATACTTCTCCTTAACTCTTCCTTTCATCTTTTTTTTTTATTATATAATGATCTTGGTCAGTGAGGGTAGTTCTATCTTCCACAAGTCAATGAAAAGTTGCAGTCGGAGCCCATGTTCGTCTTCAAATTCTTCCACCATACGAACTAATTGTGGTCATATACTAAATGATTCCACTCTTCCACTCCCTTATCTTGAATACTCCACTATAGAATATTGTTGTTTGATCTAAACACCAAACTCAAATCTAGAACTAGTTGCATGCATTTTGACTATTGAGCTATACACTACACTTGACATGGGTTGTGAAAATGAGTCGGTAGTCATCATATGAGGGGTAGTAATGGAAATTGATAGAGGGGCATCCTTTCTTATGAATTCTAACTGGAGTGGTAATAAATGCTCTACTAATATAAGTTCCATATGAAGGTGAAAAAAAAAATTGATTATATCCTCTTCCTCCTTCTCACCTAAGATGGTTACCCATCCAAATTGATATCCCATAAATGCCACCATTTACTTTTCCCTTTACACTAACATCAATTCCTTGTGGATGTTCCTCAATTCTCAACCCTCCATATCTTTTTTTTGGTTGAAGTTTCTTTGGTAACAAGCCAATGAATCACATGTCACATGGGAGTGACCTTCCCTCTCCATTTTCCAGTGAGCCTCTACCAAAACCTTCTAAATATAACTCATCCATGGGTGTAGGTAGGGGGCATTAGTTTTGTTGTATACAATATAGTTCTAGGAAGTGTGATTGAAATTATTAGTTGCAAGGGTGGCTAAGGGATGTCAAGCTACATCGTGATGAGAGTGTACCTTTTTCAACTATATGGTGTTGGAGCACTTAGTGTAGCTACAACATTAAGAAATTAATATTTTCACTTTCCATAGGTGTATTTTCTACACCTAGATAGCAATTTAGCTACCCCTCCTATATGGGGATATTGAAAGGCTACATGATAGATTTAATTACTAGATACACTTGCTAAGGGAGGAGGGGGTGGTAGGCTAGTCTCACTATTAGGTCATAATCCATTCCATGAAAAATAAGCATAACCCTTTTCCTTTGTGTCTCCAATTAATTCCTACCCTCCCTAAATTTGTACCGTGATTTCACTACATCCACACCTCCAAAATGTCATGTGTCCATTTCATTCAATCTATCATTGTATTATCACTATTTCTTTGTCACCCATTCACTCTTAATGATGGAGAGAGTGAATGGGATATAGAGAAATAGTCACAAGACAATGATGGATTCAATGAAATGGACATATGACCATTTGGAGGTGTGGAGGTAGTGAAAGCATGGTACAAATTTTGGTGAAATCATGATACAAATTTTTGGATCCAACTCCAAATCACATATTTTGAGGAGGTACCAATTTTTAAATTTAATTATGGTTTGCTAGTAATTTTTCAACATGAAGGAGGATCAGGATGGTGAATGGTGCACAAGATATGGTTCCCATGGTCTGTTGCAGGAACCTATGGCCTCTGGTTCGGGGGGAGGACCCCACCACAACCCCTTCCCCCTCTAGATATTGTCATGTTCTAGTCTCTCATCTCCTCCTATTTGAAATCTGCAAAAGGGACCTTCAATCGCGTTTTATCAAGAAGCTCAATGAGATCCCAAAGGTTCCAGTAAACCCCCCCCCTCCTCTCGCATGTTTTCCCTTCGGTTGGTGGAAAATGGTTTGATCAAATAGTTTATGGGTCTCTAGCCCTCTCCAAGGGAAATGTCGGAATGGATAAAGCAGAACTCAAAGAAAATGATAAAGGGGAAAATTTCCTCAACATTATGTGGTAAGGGATTCTATGTCTTTTTCTTTGAAAATAAAGTTGACAAGGATTTGATTTTTATAAATGGTCCCTATTTCATGGGATCAAGAGGAATGTATCTGAAAAAATGGACCCCGGACTTTAGCCTGGAAAATGACATTCCGTCTGTGGTCCTTGTTTGGGTTCATTTTCCCTTCCTCCCTCTCCATTGTCGGAATGAAGAAACCCTAAAAAATATTGGGAATGCCCTAGGTAGATTCATTGATGAGGTCGAACCACAAGATGGTCTCAAATCATGTGCCCACCTATGTGTAGAAGTATATCTGGAAAAGGCCTACCAGAGGCAATCTAGCTTACCCTAGATGGGTGGTCCTATATTCAAACAGTCGACTATGAGCAACTCCCATTCAAATGCAAAGCATGCCATGAGTATGGCCACTTCGCAAAAAAATTCCCCAAGGTAAACACAGAGCAACCTGAAGCCAAAGAGTAAGAACAATGGTAGCTAGCAAAAAGGAATAAAACTGCTAACAAGTCAGGACCCCCGCCGCAACACAGAAGAGAAAACCCCAGTACAACCTCTACAATCAAGGGGAAATCCCTGATGACAGGAAATAATGATGCAAAAAGAAGAAAAAATATATACGAAGCGCTTGAAAATTTGGAGGCAGAAATAGTAAACTCCAAAGAATCAACTGATGAGGTACAGTGCCAACAGGACCCTGAACTAGATCCCCCACTAATGCAAAATGACATTTTTTATCCATCTCAAGGATACCTCCCCAACTCCAGAGGATGAAATCCAGGAAGACTCAGGGGAATACCCGAACCAGGAGATTCCCAAAAGATCCAAAAACATGAAAGCTGGAAGGAAAACAAATCGAAACAAAAGGGAAAGAGTACCAAACCAAGAAAAAGATTTGGGAATCCAGCCCACATTGGAATAAGTTCTCAAAAAATATGACAAATCAGGAAAATAACCCACATCAAAAGGACATAATCATCCCACAAAAGGGGGGGGAACCAAAAATTCAAGTTAGTAATTAAGGTCATCTCCTGGAATTGAAGGGGTTTGGGACATAGAGAAAAAAGGAAGCCATGGGAAAATTAATTAAAACAAAAAAAACTGAAATTATCCTTATCCAGGAGACTAAAATGTAGGGAATAGAGGCCCTTCAAGAAATGCAATAGATTTGGAAAGCAATTGATGGGGAAGCTCTCAATGCAAGAGGAGCGTCAGGAGGAATATGCACAATCTGGAATACCACAGTATTCATGGAAGAACATAGACTAGAATCAGCTCACTGGTTTCTGGTCCAACTAAAGCATCCGCCTTCAGGTATCATCTATCCCATATTTAATATTTATATGCCAAACAAATACTAGGAGAAATTAGAATGATGGGAGTCTTTGATGAGGATTAAAGAAGCCGACTTTCAACAAAATTGCATCATAATCGGTGACTTCAACACTACACTTCATCACAAGGGAAAAAAAGGAGGATCTATTGTACGAGATCCTTTCAGAGAACGCATGGAAGATATGGTATCTGAACTGGATTTGTATGATGTCCATCCTAACAAAGGCAAATATACATGTAGTAATAAGTGCTCCGGTGTGGTTCACATAGCAGCCAAACTAGACCGATTCCTCATACACAGTTCACTAATCACTCTCCCAGACAAGATATCTTCCCAAATTATCCCCTAGGGTCTCTCTGATCATCATCCAATAGCTCACTCCTTTGACAAAGTAGAAAACCTTGGTCCCATCCCCTTTAAGTTCAATCCCCTCTAGAAGGATTCACTAGATTTCCTCCCCCTGATCTCCTATGTGTGATTGAACTGGGTGGATGGGTCCCCATTCTACATTTGGGAACAAAAGCTCAAGAGAATTAAGAAAGTTATCAAGGAATGGATAAAAAAATCTCCCCAAAATTCCAGGGAAGAAGCAAAAAAATCTAAAAAGCATCTAGTAGAGTTACAAGAAGAAATGGAGTCTAAAGATATCAACAACAAACATATTATGCAGGAGAAAGACCGCTTCCAAAACTAAATGAAGGCTCTTCAAAATGAAGAAAAATAATGGAGACTGAAATCTTGGGCCCTTTGGCTCCAAGAAGGGGACAAAAACACCCCCTTCTTTCATAAGCAATCCAAAGCCGAACAACATAGGAATAATATGGAGGAAATAGAGACACAATCAAGAGTCCCAATCAATTCCTTTGAGGAAATAAAAAAAAACAGCAACCTCTCATTTTAGGAAACTCTACACCAAGGAAGGAGAAGATAACATGGATCAAAGTAAATAGTTCATTGCACATATCCCACACTTGATAAAAAAAGAGGAAAATAGAGACTCAAGCAAGGAGGTCACATTGGAAGAATTCAAATCAGTTCTAAATCAGCTCGATCTAGACAAATCCCCAGGACCCAATGGCTTTACTCTTCATTTTTACAGAATTTATTGGATGATCATCAAAAAAGACTTTATCTGAATGATAAGATATGTCCAAAAATCTTGTAGGATGGGAGGCGCAACCAACACCTCTTTTGTATCATTGATCCCTAAGGACAAAAACACCATCTCCTTCGATAAATTTCTCCCTATTTCTCTATGCAACGTCTCTTACAAAATACTGGCAAAAATCATAGCAAACAGACTAAAGCAATTACTCCCACAACTCATCCTTCTGAATCAAGGTGGATTTGTGGAAAAAAGACAGATTTGGGACAACATCACTCTAGTCTAGGAAGCGATCCACTCCAGCTTCAATAACAGAGAAAAATTTATGGTAATTAAAATAGACATGGAAAATGCAGTTGATCGCGTTAATCATAGTTAACTTTTTGAATTTTTAAAGAAATTTGGTTTCAATCACTCCTTTATTTCTTGGATCGGAGCCTTTATTTCCACCCCTTGGATATCCCCTTTAATAAATGGAATGGTTGCTCCTTTCTTCCAATCCACAAGAGGATTACGACAAGGATGGCCACTCTGCCCAATGCTCTATGTCCTCATGGCAGAATCACTAACCAGAAGGCTGAAAGAAGATCTGGAAATATTCCAGGCCTGAAGATAGCAATGGGGGTAAGGAGAATAAATAATTCTCAGTTCGTTGATGACACTTTATTGCTTGGAGAAGCCTCAGGAGGAATCATAAATAAACATAAAATCCAAATATATGCTTGGAACATTAAAGCAAGTATTCTTGCAATAATTACAAACATTTTACAGTTCCCCTTCTCTATTGATTGGAAATTCTTAAAGTACTTACGCACCCCTATCATTCTAAAATCCCTCCCTGGAGAAGCCTGGCAATTTATTCTTCAAAAGCTCAAAGATCAATTCGAAATTTGGGGAGAAATCTGGTTGAACCGGGTTGGTCGAGTGGTGCTAGTAAATTCAGTTTTGTCTTCCTTCCCAATCTTCCAATTCTTAGCTCTATTATCTCCTATAGGGATAAAAAAGGAAATGGAAAAATTGATTTGGAAATTCCTCTAGAAACGGGGAAAAGAAAATGATAAAAAAATTCCATATGGTCAATTGGTCCACAGTATGTTCCCCAAAAGTGAATGGAGGGTTGGGAATTCGGGATCCGGAAAATGTAAACACATCGTTAGGTTCAAAACTCTTATGGATATTGGTCTCATATGGAAAAAACTGGTGGAAGAATGCAATATGCAACAAATACCTCTCAAGAAATTGAAAAATAATTCTGGATGTAGTTATAACACAACAAACAGGGTCTCCTATATGGAAAATTCTATGTGCCTCCCTCCCGCTTATAAGGACTCATCTCTTTTTCAACCCAAGGAATGGAAAAGAAATCAAGATCTAGGATGACCTCTTCTCAGACAAGGGAATCTTATCCAACATCCCCACCTTGGACCAATTTTGAACCTGGCTAACTTCTCAGGGTAAATCCCTTATCTTTCATATCTCGGATTGGAACAACAATGGATCTTGGAAGGGGTGTAATTTGGGAGAGGTCCCTCCTAATCTACTCAATCCATCAAACATTTTCCTCTTGAAAACAAATTGTTCTACCCCAATGCACCTCCAATAGAAGGGCAGAAGAGGATGGTGTGCTACATGCTACTCAGTGAAGGAAGGTTATAAAATTATCATCTCTCAATCCCAACTCCTAGAAAAAGAAACCATTTGGAAGGAGATTTGGAGCGTAGATGGATTACCTAAGATCAACATATTTGGCTGGTATCTATCCCATAACAAATTATTAATAGGGGAGAATATGCTCAAAATAGGAATCTTGGGGCCCTTCAGATGTGCCCTCTACAATCAAAATCATAAACCATTGAGCATCTCTTTGTGAATTGCAACTTTGCCAAACAAGTTTTGTATACAGTGTACTCTAAATTAACACAACAATCCCCTGGCCAACAAATTGTCAAAGCTTGATTGGAAAATGGAGCAAATCCTATAAAATCCCCTTCTCCAAAAAACCGACCTTCCATCGCATCTAGAAGGCTTCTATAAAATTTGTTTGTTGGAAAATTTGGCTGGCAAGGAATAATATTATCTTTAAAGAGAGAAAAAAATCCCCTTCTCAGTTGTTTCTCAAGTGTTAGGAAAAATGGGAGACTTAATTTCTTCGCGAAGATTCAAAATGTTGATAGACAATCATTTGGAAAAAGAGGAAGAAAATTGGATGAGAAAAGTGAACCTCACTTCTCTCCGCTCTCCAAAACTCCACATAAGTCATGCTGGCAGCTTCAATTTTCGCGTCGGGAATATAATATTTGGTTACCGTTGCAAGTAGGGCATGTCCTTTTCTTTGATGGATCATCAAAAGGAAACCCAAGGGAGGCAGGTGTGGGAGGGGTGTTGTACAACCCTAGAGGACAAAAACTATTATATTTTTCCTGGAACATGCGCATAAATTCCAAAAATATGGCAGAAGTTTATGCAATGTACCATGGAGTGGTCTTATCCCAGGAATGTCAGCTAAAATAGATCACAATTGTAGGGGACTCAAAACCTGTAATTTGACATTTTTCTATGGGAACCATTCCAAGAAATACCAAGCTACAAAGAATAATTGACAGGATCAAGTCGCTCATGCCCCCCATACAAGTAAACTTTCTCCACATCCTTCGTGGAAATAATGAAGCAATAGAAAACATGGAAAACCAGGCAATAGGTTTGGCCCCTGTACATATGAAAACTCAAGGATGTATCCACTTCAAAAAACCTCCCTAATGAATCAATCATATCTCATATTAGCGCCACCTGGATCCAGGATCAATGCGACACGAAACCTGAAGGGCTCATGCAGGATGGGAAATTCCATTAAGGGGCAGGGTTGTACCCCCAATCTCTCATGGTTCATGGGAAATCGCAGGACATGCTCCATAGTCACATCCATGGAAAATTTCAGCCTCCCAGTGAACTTCCCCCATGGAACTCCATGACTCAAAGTACTCTATAGTTTCAGTCCAACCAACTCTTCACCTACATTGAGGATTATTGAAAATATTGCAATCATGAACATTGGCATGGAAACTCAACTAGTACAGGCCATCTAAATGTTTGAAAGACAATTGATTCGTGGGATAATTTGAAGCTTCCTGATACATGCACCAAGGCAATTCTAATTCAGGATAAATCTGAAATTTTTCCTCTCCTCCCCCATTATCTTCAGTCCCTCTTCCATCTTAGGGAATTAGCAGCCCCGATTCCATTCTTAGCAGTGGGAGAGAAATATCTACAAAATCTGTCACCCAAGAAGAAGTTAGGAAGGTACAGACCCTCAGGTCATACAGAAAATCACAACTTAATTTGTGTTGGATTAATCCCTGTTCAAATTGATATTAGCAGTGTTTCTTGTGTAATGGCTCATGTGAACACTCAGCATCAAGATCGGGAAAACATGGAGGACGAGTTGGTGGATGATAACTTCACCAACTCTCAATGGCTCTCTCTCAGAATTGATTCCCACAGCTCAACCCTCTCTTTCATGTTGGAAACACTCGCGCAACACCGGTCTCTAATCGGACAACTTCAGGACGAAGTTGATTTCCTTCGTCAGCAAGGGGAGGCATTGGAAGCTAGGTTGGATGCGAGATCTCCAAGCTCCTCAGTTTAGATTTAGAATGAAGAATTCGGCAGCAGATTAGGATCCAATAAAGTTCTTCAAGACTTTAATGCCGCTCTAGAGCCACCTCTTGATGATGACCTCGTTAAAGAAGGCCAGTAAGATTGAATTTTGAATCTGTAAGCATGTTTTAGGAAATTTTCACCATTTTTGAACAGACTCGGTATAGGAGCAGTTTTGTATGTAAAAAAAATTGCTTGAAAGATAGCTAGGCTTAGTTTTTCTTGTATTCATAAGAATGACAATGTTGGTCTACCATACTTACCAGCTTCTACCTATGTAATCAGCGACCCCGATCGTGCCTTTTATAAATACAATCTTCTCCATTTTATCTATAAAAAAAATCAACGTGAAGTATCTTTGTTTGAGAACAACACTTTATATCAAGCCTTCCTCTATTATCTTTCCATAGAAATAAAAATTAATATATGTCACCGTACTCTTTTTTCTCACCCTCCACCTTCACATCCTCCTTTCAATGGTATGTTGTCACCATCTTATATTATTCATAACCCTAAATATAAACCTAACCCTAATATTGGTACACCTTCATGACCCCCTTGTTGGTTTCATTTCCACAAATCTATTTTCATAATGCTTCCACTTTTTATGCCTTGGAACACCATTCTATCCCAAAATCTCTATACACTAATGACCAATTGCTAGAATGCTCCAAAACTGCTCAAGTTTTTACAAGCCACATTACATCACCTAATCCCTCTTCTTCAATAGAAATAGTCCCTCTTCTAAAACCTACTATAACAAACCATTCCTCACTTCTCATGACCAAAGGTACGTGTTCGAATCTCATTTTCACTCAGAATTGTCAAGTAAAATATCAACTATCCATAATTATCCTCAACTATGGTAGCAAAACAAACCTCATATCTGAAGAATTTGTCACATGTCTTCATTTACCTACCATAACTCACAGTTTTCCTTATCATATAGGCTAGGTACAATAGTCCTCACCTTTTAGTTAATAAATGTTGTATCATGACCTTTTCCATCGGACCTTTCCAATACATCGTCAAATGTAATGTATGTTGAAATATTAATTAATTATCGAAAAATATTAAGTAATTATTGCAAGGATAATTAATTATTCAGATTGGTTTTCATTGATGTCAACCCTCGAACAAAGTTGCATGTCGAAGTAAAGTGGCAGTAAACATAAGATAATTAGTTATTGGAGGGATAATTAATTATTGCATGGATAATTAAAGTGTAAACAGAAGATAACGGGATGCATGTGATTTTCATGCCATCATGAGTTGCATGGCAGTTGCATGTCATTAATAAATTTATCTTTATAACATAGAGAAGAGTCCATTGAAAATCACTTATGTGTATTCACTTCTGAGAATATAGGCTAGAGATATGAGGTAGTGATTCGAAGACAAAGAAGTCAAGTGAAGTAATAATTTTAGAGGAACCGAGAGTAAGGAGAAGGGGTTTCATACAAGAATTCCTTGAGTATATCCACGAGTTTCAGGAGGAAAAGAGAGTACATCTGCGGGTTGTACTGAGGAAAAGTGTGGATACTCGCGAGCAGATAGTGCACACAGTCGTGGACCTATGAGGAAAAATCCAAGAAGATCAGGGATTTGGAACTCAATTTAGCTTCAGGATAAAGGTATGTCTTCTTGAGAGTGGCAGGGTGTTATTTTGAAGAAAACAGGAACATGTATGTCTCATTGAGTTATACGCACTTGATTTGAAGAAATCTTTTGTGGATTTTGGTATGAGGTGTGTATGGTTGCAGCCTTGATGCGATATTGATATCAGTAGAAGCAACATAGGTATTAGGAATACTAGTAGCAATAGGTTATCAGTTACAGCAGCAGAGGTAGTGACAGGGTTGTCTACATTTATATTTCAGGGCGGTTGGATGGGGTAAGGAAAGGGGGTTGTAGCCTCCTTCTGGTTGGAGCCAGAAAATTAGGCAGTTGGAGCTTCCTTTAGGTTGCATCCTGTAAACAGGGGGTTGGAGCCTCTTTCTAGTTGTAGATAGAGAAATAGGAAGTCGGTGCTTCCAATGAATGTACTATTTGACAAATAAGAAAAGCATTATGTGGTTTTTTCCCACATAGGGTTTCCGCGTAAAACTTCGGTGTACTTTTTTTATGTGTTGTTTATGAATTTATTTATGGTATTGATGCTATATTGAATGTTGATTGAATATCATTCAATATTTATATTATGGTTAAAGAAATAAAAGTACTAGTATTGATTCACCCCCCCCCTCTCTTAGTATTCCAACAATGTCTCCCCCCTCAATTGTGATGACTTACTTAGGGGTATCCTCTATAAACAACACCCTAATACATTATATTATGTCAACCAAAACCTTTATAAACTCTTTAAAGAAGGAAAATCTTATAAACTTACCTCTACCACAAAATTGCATCCTTGTAATCCTATAATAGTCCAACCAATTAATTTGCATAAATTTCTTTCTCTTTTTGTTATACCTTGCACCACATTGTTTATCATAGTCACCTATTTCTATTATGCATGCAATATAACTTCTTTCTATTAAGGTCCAATCAATTTATCAAGAAGTATTTGAATTTTGGGTCTTGATAGAATGCAAATTTAATAATAATTTTTATATTTGAAAACATTTTGAGTTTGAATATCAAATTGTATGGGATTAATTGTTTGACTTTATCTATAACAACTACATTTGGATCAGTCATCAAAAACTTGTTTTGGACCTCTTGTGATTCCATCCAATTTTCCTTGGGGATGTTAGAGGTATTTGATTATATTTATCCCCTTTCTAAACTTCTCTCTATGCATTGTACCAAGGGATATCTCCTAGTAGGATACCCATCATGGGTCAAAGTTGGTGGTAGCCAAATTGAGAGATTACTAAATGACTGAATAGATCTAAATTTATCCATGCTCCCTCTTAAATCCGTTTTTCATCTTTTCCATGTAGGTTTGAAGGGCGGTCAAATCATGATCCACAATGCATTTCCGACCAGGTTTTTGTTGCCCATGTTTTTTTATTATTTCTTTGGTTGTTTTTTATGTGTTTGGGAGCCTACAAAAATAAACCAAATCAAGAGTAGAAAACATGGGAAACACATGGAACAACCTGGACATGCTCTGCTAGGAAATTGGCTCTATTTCATATTCTATGATGGAGGACCAAGTATAATGTGTTTGTCGCAATTGTCATTTATGGTATCTTCTATCCATAGAATCTTGTCAACATTCCTTCACTCATCACAAGTGTCAAACATGCATTCATGTGGTGCATGTGCATTCTATCAAATGTTAATATTCTTTTAAAATATTCAAGTGTGTACAAACAAGACCTTGTATGTGTTTTTGTGAGTGTGTGCGTGTATAGTGCATTATAATCAGTTAATTGTTTTTGCAGTTACTGAGACTCTATACAAAGTCCATTGGCGCTAATATCATATCCATACATACAAAAAAACTATGGTGATAATTTTTAAATTTGCTTTATATCTCCTTTTTCACATTTGCAAAAAATGATGTCATTATCAATGCAAGTTGGAATTCAAGTTGGCCAATGCTAATTTGTTTAGAATAATAATCTCTCTTAGATTTTACGTGTATTTTTTCAATGTAATTGAGGTTTATTTCTCTCGAAGTAGAATATGTGTATGCTTTAATTACCATGTAAAACTATGATAAAAAATAAAAATAAAAATATTGTTTTTTTTCAAGCTCACATAAAACATTGTTTAATATTGCGCCATTGATCGCATGTTATCTTACCCCAACTAGTTTGAGAAATGTAAATGGAAGATTTCCTCTTTTAATTGTTATGTTTATATTTACTTAATTGCCTGCAAAAATTTGTATGTTTTGATTTAGGTAGCATTTTTTAATGGTATTGCAATGGGATCACGTGCAAGTTATCAATAACATGCACATTTCGAGTAGTCACAGAGAACATCGTAAGTTATTTAAATCCTCAATGAAAACTTTCCTCTTCTTATGTAGACGGATCATAGATATGTTTCAAATTTATAATGCAAGTAGGATGCCACCACAAAGTTATATTGAGATGGTGCTATAATTTGAATGTCATCTCTAGTGGACACACAGTTGGGCTAATAAGGATAACCACTAGATTATTTTCCACAAAATGGGGGAAATGTAATCCAATTCATGAGATGGTAGGTTGGAGGCAATTAAAACATTCCCGAGATCTCATGTAATGCAATATTATTATTATTATTTTAATATACACATTATCCTTCGTCGTCGTTAAAACATGATAAATGATTGAAGAAATAGAAGAAGATGCTCTCAAAAATAAAAATACCTTCTTGATAAAAAGTAAAATGGGAGAAGGAACATAATTTAAAAAACCAACTAAGTGGTATATCATTCATTGGTAGTATAGGAAGTATGGTAAAGGAAGAAGTTGAGTTAATTTTGAGTAACATCATGGTGGGCTTACAACTTTGCCTTGGCTTATCGCAATGCATCAAGCTCACGCTAATCAGGGCCTTTGTACAAAGACTAATTGGTTTGTTGTTAAAACCCTTCCTAGGGAAAGGAGTGGCCAAATTCCATGTGATGACCTTCTTAGAAGTGATAGATGTCTTGATACTTCACAATAATGTTAGTAGGGCTTCTCCAAAATATTTTAAACTTGATGGGTTTGTTCATGCAAATTTAAAAGGCTTATGGGGTCATCCCTACATTCTTAAGTTTATCGTCAACAATGTTGGAATTCAATGCACCACTAAAGATGTAGATATATGGTTAGATAAATATCTTATTCTGATGGGAAATGCATTTTATATGTGATAATCTACTTTAATTAGTGAGAAAATAGGGATACCCTTTGGGGAATGGGTAAGAGAATTTGAAGCTTTGCAACAACATAGAATTAAGGGAGGTGACAGGTAATATATGCACAATTATAGATGAAGGTTCTAAACATCACAAAGAAGATGCCACTCTAGTGATTTGGTTAAGTGGAGATGAAAAAGGAGAACCTCACATGTGTTATTGACATCATATGTAAATTTAATTGAAGTAATAACTTTGACAACATTTATTTTACCAATATTCGATATCATGGCACAATTGAAGTGCTAGGTGGGACTTGCAATGGCTTCGAGATTACAAAAATATGATATTTATTGTGTCTCACTTTTTTAATGGATATATAAAATTAGCTACTATAAAATATTAAATATTATATATTTCTAATGGATATATAAAAATAACTAATAGTAAATATTATATGTAAATGTTGTTTCATAAAACTCTTTAAATATATTATGTATTATAATTACTAAATGATCAACCATCACAATAATTCTAAAATATCAAAATATAACCTTTATTTCATAATAATGGAATAAGGAAGCTTTACATTAATATTTGGGTTTCAAATTATGGAATACAAATTATTTGATTTTATTAATTGGAAAATATGATTCGAAAGAAGCTATTTGTTTTTTAAAAGACAGTTTAACTTCTTCCATTTTCTTCTAGAAAATCTCGTATCTTGAGACTGAAAAGAAAAAGGTTTATTATAATTTCAATTAGAGAAGGAAAAATTGTCATGGTTGGAAATGGAAATAACCTTTTTGTACTTGATCTTAATCTACAATGTCATTTTCTTCTCAGGTGATTCCTATCCTTATTCTCCTCTGCCTTCCTGGTCTATTAACACTCCCTTGGGATAAGGATGATTTACTTCCTTCAAACAAATTTAGCTCAATCATTGCACAAGGCAAGTCTTTCCCATTATTTGAGGAGCATTTCACTATTAAGAGGCATCTTTTTATCATAAGACCCACGGAGCATTCTTCTTCAGCGCTCTAGAAAAAATTTGTTAGTTTATCCTGGGAGGAGATGATCCAATTGTAGTACTATGTTAAGCATTATGGGTTATAAGCATTAGGGGTCATAATTAGACTTAAGTATGTAATTTACATTTCATTTGTGTCTCTTAATAAAATAATCCTCAAAGCTACATTTGCATTCATTCTTCTTTTTAATCTCATGTCACCCCTCTAAATAAGAGTCCATAATGATTAACTAGAATTGAAAAATCTCATGCCACCCCTCTAAAGAAGAGTCTAGAGTGATTAAATAGAATTGAAAATCCCTGAAAGAGTTTCATGTACAATGATAACCATCAATGAGGAAATAAGTGCATTCATCCTTCTTCTCTATCCACTATAGGAGGACAAGGTTCCTCATTTGGAACTTCTAGACAAACATTGTTCTCCTTTGTTGAAATAGGAGGTTGTTGATTTACATCATTATGATCATGTTCATCCTCTAGATATGGTTGTTAACATGCTTGCCAACCGTTCGTTTTGGTTTCCTTCGATCTATTCCATTTAGAGTAGGATCTAATTTTAGGACAAGAATCCTATAGATGCCCTATTTATTGCTAAAGCTAACATAGAAAATCAATATTATCATAATCCAAAACCTGGACCCATCTAAAAATTTCTTGTTGTAAGGGAATCTCATCTTGAAAAACCTAGCTAATCTCAATCTAAACACATAATCAGACATATGTAAAAATACCTAGATTAATTTTCTTTAGATATATTTTTATATAGCTATCCATAGTATAGATAACATTTTTATTATAGACATATTAGTTGGATCAAAATAAGGGAATCGTTGGGGTATAAAAAGGACCCTCTCTTCCCCAAATCCAACATCCTCCTCTAAATATTTTTTATAATAAACATGATTTGAAAAATGAATTAAAAAAAAAAAAAAAATCTTAGAGCATAAATAAAACTCATAATGTTTTGTCCAAGTTGAGTAAATCCAATGTGTTAGGATATTTAGACACTTAGGAGTTAGTTAAGATCTACTTGGTCTAATGTGTCATTAGGTAAAAGTGTGTTTCTTTAGTATGCATTAGTATGCATTTGTAGTTAGGAAATCTGATGGTCACGATATGTTCCCGACATAGAGTGAGCTAAAGTCCATATTATCCTCGATCTTAATGGCCATTGATCTGTGGCTTCACACTCGATTGGTCCATGATCTCTATTTAAAAAGCATGGAGAGTCATTTTTCAATGATCGATTGTGAGAAACTCTCTTGTAAAATATCTTTGTAATCTTTTTCTTTTGCATTAATAAACTGCTCCAAGTGGTCGTGTTGGTTGGGGTCGTGGATGTTTCCCCGTAGGGGTTTAACCACGTCAAAACATTAGTGTGTTGATCTTTGATATGGTTGTGTGAGTGGTCACTTAAGGTGTTCATCCTCTATTGGAATACATTTGTTTTCGAACATGGTATCAAAGCCTGTTTGAAGACCCACTCCTGTTGTAGATCGAGATTGGGAAGCCGAGTTGTATCATCTATATTTTCTGCCATTTTCGTACATTTCTAGGATGAGAGGACTGTTCCATTGTGTCCGGAGCTCTCTTTTCATTTAGGAACACTTTTTGTTTCACTCGAAAAGGTTTTCATTTTCCCAAGATACGACCATTTCAGCTAGATCCAAAGGTATAAAGCCTGAATACGCCCTTTTTAAATTTTTTGCAAAGTATAATTTCGATTTTGTTTCAATTTTATATTGTTTGTTTATGGGTTGCTACTCTTTTAGATCTGTGTATTCTCTTTTCCCCACACCCTATGCGGTCTCGAAAAATCAGAAACAGATAGGAAAATGTGCATTTTTCGGGTAAGCTAACTAATATATAACCCTTGTTGTCATCGAGAAGCGAAAAAAATTTCTTGTGTGAAAAGAGTTTTTCTTATGTACGCTCTCCAAGGTCATCATCGTCATCATCATCATCATCAACATCAACAACAATAACAAAAACAACTCCAATCCTCTTGCTAAACAATACAATATGTTTTGGTAGCCCACTAGGTTAAAAGTTTCCTTATTAAGTAAGAGGCCTTGAGTTCAAGTCTCTCTTTTTGTTACTTTTTTTTTTTTAAGTTCATGCTACCATTGTAAAGTGTATTTCACTTCAAGTATAAAAGTGAATCACTATAAGTAGCTTTTAGATTTATTTATTTTGCATGCATCTTTTTGTTTATAAAGTGATGCACGAGCATCTTGTCTTCCAGATTTTGTACATTTGGCAGAGATCTAAGGGGGTCTTTCATTTAGGTTCCATAAGCATGATTTAATGTGTTTTTCTATGTTTTTGAGAATTTGGAATGTAATATCTATGTGATGATTAAAATTTAAATGTTCTCAAATATGTGAGAACATGAGGGTTGGCAGATCTTAGGATATATTAGATCTCATAGGAATTGTGAATCCTAGATTAGGATTAGTTGAGGATTTTATGGATCTAGAGGATCTTGAGGGTATGGTTGAGTGGATTGTGGATCTGAACCAGAAATGGTTGAAGAATCCTTTTGTACAAATATTTTAAGCCTTCAAGCATTGAGAGTGGCCAATTGAATGAAGAATTAGGCCAGAGATTGAGCAAGGGGCCAATCGAAGGGAGAATTAAGATTAAAGCATGTTGATTTGATCTAGGAAAAAGGAGGGTCTGCGAGCCTGTGTAATTGTCTGTAAGCCTATGTATATGAATGAAAGGAAAATAAATTATTTGAGTATCACTGAAAGGCCTCTGAACTTATATATTTGTATCTGTGTATTGTATTCTTTTGTGAGAAATAAGTGCACATATTTGGGGTCGTGTTATTTGTAGGTACATGTTTTGTGTTACAGGGCCAAGAAGGAGGATTCTAGAGAGAGATTGGTACAACTCCATAGTCTAAATAAGATAATAGGAGGTTATTCCAAAGATCATCGATCACAAGAAGGATCGATGATCCTACATAAAGGTGATGGGGAAGACCATCGTGATCATAGGATGAAGACTCAGTAGCCGTTAGATCACCCCACTAGTGGATGAGGACCGTGAGATCAAAATCGCGCAAGGAAGACACAACAACCATTAGATTATCCAGCTAGGATCATTGTAGACCATCATATCAACACAAAGGAGTAAATTGATAATGATTAAACCTTAACCGTCAGATCCGGAGGAAGAGAGGAGGGCAATCGGGTCAATGACATATTAAATCGTGATCGTCGGATCATGATGAAGGCAGATCGACGATGGGGATCCTTTGCATAGATCGGAGGATGAGTTAACAGCAGTGCCACTTCAAGTTCCACAATAGCATTGGACCGTCAATCTTTGACGATTGGTGGATCAATAGCTCACACCATTCCATCCACCAGCGTGCATCTTGCATTGTGTAGATCGAGAGGAAAATTAAATCGTGAGCATGTTGTGGTTCTGAAATCCATTACAGACGTCGGATCCACGTCAGTTTGATCTAATCCATTGATGAGCAGACGAGGGATTAGGATGTGTTCATAGCGATGGAAACTGGAGTTGAAAGGATAGTTTCTGAAAGGAACAGAGCTGAGGTTATATCTCTTGATCGCATGAAGAAGACAAAGGTCCTTCGGATAGTCGAGAAAACATAGTTAGTTCCTCTATATTAACCGCCTAGTCACGGAGAATGGTCCCATGGAAAAAGGATCAAGAGAACAATGAAGAACATTCAATCATGTTAGTGATCGAATAGGAAGAGAGAATAGAGATTGGTCCTGGACAACCCTTTACTGTTTTAGAGCACCCTAAGACGAATAGCGGCATAATTGTGGGATAAGCGAGTTAGGTATGGATCTTTAAGGGGATTCATATCTAACTTGCATCATAAATTAACTTCATTGTAAAAATGATCCCCGCTTCTTTTTATAAAAGTGGTTCACTTAATAAATCAACAGACACCATCACGTGGTTCTTTGGTTACCGTTTATGCATTTTTTTAAAGGGCATAACTTTTTCATCCGAAGTTCGTTTTCAGTGCCGTTTTTTTTTAAACCGCCTAATTTTTTGAGCTCTTTCCATCTAGATCATCGGTTTCAATTTTTAAATACATATTATCGACATATTTAATATGGAATCTTCATGTAATATTTTTCTTACCAACACCAACTACTTCCAATGGAAATCCCATATGGAGGATCTATTAAGAAGTAAAGGCTTGTACTAGATTAACTTGGGAAAGGAAACAGAACCTACTGATGCTGATAAGAAAGTCAAATGGGATACTAGGAATGACGAAGCACATGGCATAATCGAATTGTACATCTCTCCTTATTTAAGGTTCCACCTTCAACAAATTGATAAACCCAATGAAGCTTGGGAAAATATTGAATTTGTGTTTGGTAAACACAATATTATCCGAGCACAACAATTAAAAAATCAAGTGTTGACTTTAAGTCTAAGTGATTGTTCTTGCATTGAAGACTATCTATCTAAGTTTAAAACACTCAGAATTTTATGTGAAGAATGTAAGATAAAGATGGATGAAAAGAGTTGCATCTATCTTATTCTTTCTAAGCTAGGTAGTGCATATTATGTGTTTGTATCTACCTTTTATGCCATGAAAGAGGCTCTAGGGAAATATTATTAAAAACCCACTCTTGAGTCCTTTTGTGATGCTTTGATTAGAGAGCAAGATAAGCTTGTACAACTTGGAGTGATAAACACTACAGGTACCTCCAACAAAGCCTCAGCTGTCCATCAAAAAGATAAACCCAAGAATCCCAAGAAGCAACATCCTCGCCACAACAACAAGCAACATAAGGGTCTCAAACCCACTCAGACAGCTTCCGCTCCTAATGGTGAGAAAGGAGAAAAATATAAAAATACGAAAACTGACAAACATTGCAACCTTTGTGATAAATATGGTCATGATGAGTCCAAATGTTTCAAGAAGATGGCAGCTTTAGAAGCAGTGATGAAGAAGCACAACATCAGTATTGATTCTTCTTCTTCTTCTTCTTCTTCTTCTTCTTCTCATGGACATGTACTTTCTGCTTATGGTTTCTCCTTCAATACAACTTCTACTTCTTATTATGATGAGTGGATTATTGATTATAGAGCATCTTATCATATGGCTAAGGATAAAGACATATTTTCTGCTCTAAATGAATGTAACACCAAGAAATTATTCGTTAGTAATGATAGATATCTTAGTGTTGTAGGATTTGGAACAGTTAAAGTAGAAAATGGTCATTTCAATGATGTATTATGTGTTCGAAGTATTTCTTGTAACCTTCTATCAGTATATCAAATCACTCATTCAGGTGAAGGTAAAACCGTAGAGTTTTCACCTCACCAATTTGTAATCAAGGATCTAAAAGATCATAAGCATGTTCTTGCAATTGGAATTGCTTATGATATCACCAGGTTGTACAAGTTTGACAACTTTGGGTCATCATATTTTTCATTAGTTTTTGTTTCTCATAGCGATGACTTGAGAAAATTTTGGCATGAGAGGTTTGGTCATCTAAACTATCGCTCATTGCAGCAACTATGTAATCAACAGATGATGATTGTTCTTCCTCCTGTTTCAATCAAAGATGGTGTTTGTGTCGGTTGTGTTCTGGGAAAACATCATCGGGATAGTTTTGACAAACATACCTCTTGGCACGCCTTGGGCCCTTTTCAGTGTGTTCACAGTGATTCGTGTGGTCCACTTTCTTCTCATTCTTTTTCTGGGTGAAATTTTTTCTTAACTTTCATTGATGAATTTTCCAGGAGTTCTTGGGTTTACTTATTAAAACTTAAGAGCGAAGTTTTTGACAAGTTTTGGGCCTACAAGTCCCTTGTAGAAAATCAATCTGGACATCAAATTCAAAGGTTAAGAAAAGATAATGGAGGCGAATATGTGAACAATAGTTTTACAAGTTATTTCATTACACAGGGCATGCAAATGAAACACATTGTTCCATATACACCACATTAAAATGGTGTTGCAGAGAGAAAGAACTGCACATTAAAATAAATGGCTAATTGTATGATCCAATCTAAGGGAATAAGTCTAAAGTATTGGGCGGAAGCCATTAACTAGCAAACTACATAGTCAATCGCACTCCCACAATGGCTCTTAAAAATCTTGGACTAAAATTAAACTAGATGTATGTCACTTCTGTGTATTTGGCAGTATAGCATGGGCTCACATTCCTGATGAGAAAAGGAAAGCATTACAACCTAAAAAAGAGAAGTGTATATTTGTTGGTTATTCTGAAGATGTCAAAGGTTATAGACTTCTTCAACCACATTATAATGAAATTATTATTAGAATATATGTTAAATTTGATGAAAATATCTTGGCCTGCCAGCCTAATTCATCGTTTGTGCCTTCTTTGACCTACGAGCCTAATTTTGTGTTTGTGCCTTCTTCAGCCTGCGAGCCATCTTTGGCATGTGTGCCTTCTTCTCTTATGGTTTCTTCTTCAGATGATGAAAGTGGGGATGAAAATCCACCTCCGCATGTGCACCTTCCTCCAGATGAGTCCTTTGAACCTGACCCAGCACCAGCTCTAGCTCCACCGCTTCCTAGATGGGTTTGTTCAACACGAGAATCAGTTGGTGATATTTTCGGTGATCCTTCAAATCAGCATCGGACACTTTCACAGTTCCAGCGAGCCTCTTCTCTTTTGGCTGAAGTTTCAAAGACTCATGATCCAAAGACATTTGCAGAAGCTTCAGGTCATCTAAATTGGGATACAACAATGAATGAAGAGTATTTTTATTTAATGGAAAATGATACTTGGGATCTTGTACCTCTTATAAAAAGGAAGAAAACTTGTCATATGTAAATGGGTCTACATAACTAAGTATGCATCAGATGGAAGTGTTGAAAGACACAAGTCTCAGTTAGTTGCTAAAGGATTTTCCCAAGTTGAACGAATTGACTATAATGAAACCTTTGCCCCTGTAGCCAAAATGAATTCCATCTGCCTTGTTCTTGCCCTTTTTGCCTCACATAAATGGGAGGTCCATCATATGAATGTTAAATTCGCCTTCTTGCATGGATATTTGTAAGAAGAAATCTACATGGAACAACCTCCTGGATATGTCCAGAATGAATCTAGCCTTGTTTGTCACCTTCGGAAATATCTTTATGGTCTTAAGAAAGCTCCCCAAGCTTGGTATTCCAAAATGAACATATTTCTTATTGCCATTGGATTCTCTAGATGTCATTCTGATCCTAATGTCTATACCAAGAAATTAGGAAACCATATCATAATCCTTGTCCTTTATGTTGATGACTTTATCCTTACTCGTAGTGACTGGAAACTTTTAAACCATGTGAAAATCAGTCTTAAGAAAAAATTTGAAATGACAGACTTAGGATTTTTGCATTATTTCCTTGGCCTCAAAGTTTTGCAAACCAAAGAAGGAATTTTTCTTTCCCAATATAAGTATGCTTGTGACCTTCTTCATCTCTTTCACATGGATGATTGTAAACCAGCCCCTTCTCCCTTCCAATCTAGAGTCAAGCTTGTTGCCACTTGTACTTATCCCAAAGTTGATGCCACCTTATACCGTAAGTTAGTTGGTAGCCTCTTATAATTGACTCATACTATTACACATCAAAATTAATCACTTCGATGATGTCTCATTTTCATTATCGCAAGTGGCGTAAGTGTCACAAAAATCATATTGGTGTCTCGCCTATGTCGCATCACAAACGACATCATAAGAACACTTGAGATACTCTCTAAGACTAGTTAAAATAAGTAAATATATCATTTGGCAAAGAGTAAAAACTTTTACCTTGAGAAATTACCATCACAAAAGCATTTTTTGGAGATCGGTGCTCCCCTGCCTACTTGCAAGGAGCGCTAGTGCTCCTTGCCCTCTTAGCAAGGAGCATTACAACGCTCTGTGGCCCACTTTGAGGGAGCGTCGAGTTGTTGAGAAAATCATGGGACAAATCCCCCTTATCTTTGAAGTCAACTGAGAAATATCCAAGTCAGTTTGGCTCAAATCCAATACCAAGGCTGGATCTAAGGAGAGTTCCACAACTGATGGAGTAATATCCTCAACTTATCCCAAGAATACCTAAGGTGGTTAAGCCTCTCAAAGCCTATATAAGGAGACATCCTCATTGTGAAATGGAGGGAATAATCAGTGAAACGTATTGTCATTTTGATTGTGTATCATTCGAGCAAGGGGTTGGACAAGGAGAGCTTGGTGAGGCTGCTACATCTGCATCTACACTTTGTAAGAACCTTATTTTGTTCTCATTAATAAATGTGATTGGCATGTTTTCTTCAATATTGTGTACATTTGCATGAGCTTGTCTCTTTGGATAAACATAGTTAACCTAATCATGGTGTTGGCGACGGAAGTCACTCCTAGATTGCTATCAGGAGAAGAGCTCGATGCCCATCAGTTTTATGTCACGGTGGTTTTTTATGGGTGATCAAATGGACAGAGACTCGGGGAGATGTCACTCTAACTCAGAGACTGGGTCAGGTACGTAAAGAACAAAGGAGGTCTGGAATCCTAACTTCAGCCAGTGAGTTGATTAAAGGGTGAACAGGTGGAAGACTTGATAAGAAGAGTGAACAAACTACTTCGGGCAACAGGCTTTCGGCAATTTGTAGGAGAAAAACCCCGAATGCGAGATCCTCAGGTTCAGGGCTTCGAGGTACTGATAAAGGGACTTGATTGGATTCTCCAATTCCAAGTCATTCAGCGTTAAGAAAATCACAAAGACTGATTAGAGATAATGCAACGGTCATAGTGATCAAATTCTACATCATCCTATGACAGCTACAACTCGACTGGATTCTCCAATTCCGAGCTGCTCTAACACAGTTTAAACAAAGATATGAAAGAAACTGGCATCCATAAGGCAAGAAGTCTCAAGAGCTCATACATAACCAGAGATAACAGTGCTTCATTAGAACTTCACAACCGGGAGCTCTGCTCAACCATCGATCCTTTACAAAAATGGCAGAAATGCCTACTTATACTTGGAACTGACTCAGGCGCTGAAGGCGTGATCATATCATGAATTCAATGCTTGACATTGAGGAGCTTCTATGTTAGGCTATGCATGCTGATGTTGGGCAAAATGCCCATGTAGTCGTCTGTCAGACGTGATCTTTGTCAGGAGGAACTAACAGCCTGTCTTTATACATGCTCCTCTCTACCCTTCTATTTAAGGAAGGAGATGATGTATCACCCACCTTCCTCATTTGCATTAACTGATTCATCAGGACCTGAGAGGCTCTAGTCAAATATTCATTTGGGAGATGTGGTAGCCTACCTTTGGTTTTCGTATGCTTTGTTGGATTTCTGCAAGGGGACTCGGCTGGCCAATGTGGACGAAGCTGACAAGGCTGAGGTGATGGGCATGACAGACAGGATACTGGGTATGCGTGGGCTCTTAGGAGATAAAGGTGTATATGCGATGTGGCACAAGAAGGTGACGTGGGGACAGCAGAGGATATTCGGTGACCGAACAAGGTGGGGGGCAATAAGATAAGGTGGAGGTGTGGAGGATATGTGTCATCGGGGTCTGAGAGGAAGAATGACAAACATAAACGCCCCTCCCCCAGGCCTCCTTCTCGATGACTAGGCGCCAAATCCATGGGCCCGATTCTGGGCACTATCGGAAATTCGGGGTTCGGAGTTTCAAAGTGCAAGAAATAAGGGGTGTCAGCCTCCCGAAATCCGATACCCAATATGCGATGAGCTCCACCTTTATGAGCTAGCCCCTACTGGCTAGAACACGATCCATATGACCTGTCTTCGTGTGACCGTAGCCAAACCCTCCATCGTATTTTCGGCGTTCACGATGAAAAAATGTTTGTGTCCACGGGACTCGTGATTTTCCGATCGCCGATGCACCTTTCGTGCTAGCCCTTTGACTAGGCCTTAGTCCAAGTGACCACTACTATATGCCCTTGACCATACTCTCCATCGGGGTTTCGCGGTTCGCATTTTTGAAGTGCACGAATCACTCGTCCCCAAGATCCCCGATATCCCGATGGCTTCGGTCTCCCGCCACGCGTCCTTTCCAAGACGGACGGTCTAGATCTCTTTTGCTGCTTCTCATGTCCATGATCAGGCTCGCTTGCTTGACTCAGGCCCCAAACAGATTTCTTTTGTGTGCTACGCTTGGGCACTTATCGCACAATCCTGCAGACTTGCATACCTTTGTTCCCTGATACCACAATTGTTGCTAACATTAGGCTCTATGGGGGATAGAGTCGTCCCTGTGATGCTCTAAGGACTCATTTTTCAGTTTCAGTGCCTTTCTATTGGGCTATGGAATCACTTATTAGGCCGAAAACATACAAAAAGAAACCAAACAAAGAACTAAAAGACAATATTTACAAACAGAGGAGTCATCTAAGGCTCAAATAAAACATTTTTTCAGAAAATGCCCATTTACTGGGCTGTTGAAAACCTCTTCTCCTTCTATATCCTGCAACCCATAGGTGTTGTTGGAGAAAATCTCAGAGATTTTAAAGGGGTCGATCCAGAGGGCATCGAATTTGTTGTGCTTGCCTTTATCCTGTCTGGGTGTGTCCCACTTAAATACCAAGTCCCCGACCTCGAACTCCTTTTTCTTGACCTTTCTGTCAAAATCCTGCTTGATCTTCTGTTGATGACTATAAGCCATGTCTCTCACTTGTTCTCTGATCTGCTGCACTTCCACTATCTGATGAATTCTTCTGATCATATGATCCGGTTCTCCCTCGTAGTCTTGAAAGAACTTCGCCACAGGTAAGGCGAGATGAGTAGGAAAAACCGCCTCTGCTCCGTAGACTAGTTGAAACGGCGAAGTGCCCAGAGACTTCTTCGTTGTGACACGATCGGCCCACAGAGAAAACTTCAACTTTGAATCCCAGGCTCTTTTGTTGTCCTCTAACAATCTTTTGATGATCTTTATCAGGATTTTTTTGGAGGATTTCGCTAAACCATTGCCCTGGGGGTAGTAGGGGGTGGAGTGAATTAGCGAGATCTGGAACTGCTCACAGAACTCAATTAGAGGTTCAGATTTGAAAGAAGCAGCATTATCGCTGACGATCCTGCTAGGACAGCCAAATCGGACTATGATATCCTCCAGGAAGCTGATAATTACTTTGTGCGATGCGCTCCTGGTGGGGACAGATTCTATCCACTTGGTGAAATAATCTGTTGCAGTCAGGATCCATCTGTGCTGACCACTTGAGGGAGGATGAATTTCTCCGATGAAGTCCAACCCCCATTGTTGAAAAGGTGTCGAAGCTACTATGGGTTTTAATGGCAGCGATTTGAGCTGCTATCTTCCTGAGAACTTTTGGCATTTGATGCAAGCTCTGATATCCCTGCAAACATCGGGGAATAAAGTGGGCCAGTAATACCCAGCCTGGAGTATCTTGTGAGCCGTGGTTTTCCAGAAATGATGACCTCCACAAAGGTCGTTATGAAAATCAAACATAACCTTCTGGGCCTCCTGTGGGTCCAGGCATCTCATAAACACCCCTAGAGGGTCTCTCCAGTACAAGATTTGGTCGATGAGGCAATATCTAACGGATTTGAGCTTTAGAGACCTTGCTTTGCTTTTTCCCATTCCATCGGGGGGCTTCAACTCCTGCAGAAAATACAAGATATCCTTGTACCAGGGGCATGTTTTTAGTGATAAGGCACCCTGAGAATTCTTATTGGATGACTCAGTTTGTTGTATCTTCGAGCAGGAGTTGATGTGGTTGATCCCCAGGGCTTTACAATTGGACTCAGCCAACAACTTGGCTAACCTTGTCCCTTTATCAACTTGGTGGGCTTAATCTCCAGATCAAATTCTAGGATCTTGGCAATCCACTTCCCTCTTTTCCCATCCATGTCAGGCTATACAAGGATGTCCTTCACAGAAGATGAAGGAACATACGCTATCACCTTTGAGTGCAGGACATAGATCCTGAAGGCTTTGAGGGCCTTTACTAAGGCATAAGCCTGTTTTTCCATGATTTCATACCTGGTTTCTGCATCTCTAAATGCCTTGTTGAAGAAGGCAATGGGTTGTTCTCGTCCTTCCTCATTTCTCTGTAACAAAACTGTTGCTACTGTATCAAAAGAGGCAAAAGAGAAAATCAGGAACTCCTTGGAATAGTCAGGACTGATCAGAACAGGTGCCTCAGTCAATGCTCTTTTTATTTGGATGAAAGATTCCCTGGGTTCATCGGTCCATTTTACTTCATTTCCCTTTCTGAGCATGGCTGTGATATTTTTTACCAACTCAGCAAAATTTGAGACAAATATCCTCAAGAAATTAATCTTCCCTAAGAAGGCATCAACTTCCTTTTTGGATCTAGGGAGCGACAGGGTTTGAATTGCCTCAACCCTTCTAGGATCGATCCTTACTCCTCCTTTCGATATTATATGGCCTAATAGCTTCCCTTCTTTCATAGCAAACAAAGATTTTCTGGGATTTAAGGATAGGCCAAACCTCTGACATTTCAGAAAAACTTTCCTCAGATGGCTACAGTGTTCTCTGTCGGAGCTAGAGAAGACTGTTATATCGTCCAGGTAGATCACCACAAACTTATCTTTTGCCCCGATAAAGGCTATGTACATTGCTCGCTGAAATGTTTCCCCTGCGTTCATCAACCCGAAAGGCATTTTGGCATACATGAATATGACCCAAGGAGTGGTGAAAGCCATTTTTTCTCTGTCCTCGGGCATGACTGGTATTTGATTATAACCAGAAAACCCATCAATCATGGATATCCTAGATGCACCAATTACCTTCTGCAATATGTGTTCCATGTTGGGCAAGGGATAATTGTCTTTCCTTGAGCTTCTGTTCAGGTTCCTGAAATCAACACAGAGTCTGATTTCTCCACTTTTCTTCCTTACTGGAACCAAATTAGCTATCCACTCGGAATACCTCAAGGGGACAATGATTTGGGCATCTAACAATTTCTTGACTTCTTTCTCCATGACAGGTAATAACATGGGATTTATCTGTCTCAGCTTCTGCCTAAATGGCTTAGCCTCTTCTTTCAATGGAATCTTGTGTTCAATGACAGATGTGTCATAAGTTTTGAGGTCTTTGTAGGTCCATGCAAACACATCAGCGAATTATTTTAATAACCCATCATATTCCGCCCTCTCTTCATTGGTCAAGCTGCTTGATAATTTGACAAACTTAGGCTCCTCTCGCGTGCCGATGTTGCATTCGGCTATATCAAAATATTTACTTGAAACACTATCCTTTACTGCCACATCATTCTTGTCAAATAGCCTTTCTAAAGGGACTAGTCCCCTTGGAATGTGATTGTTAGGTAGCTGAATAATCTGGTGATTGGCAATTTTATTTGCAAACACTTCAGGGTGAAGTTCACCCTTCGGGTCGAGATCTTGATCAATGTGTAGTGCCGAAAACTCATCGACAGTCTCAAGAAAATTTTGGATTTCAATGTCGTCCTCAAATACCTCCCAGTGCTTTACATTGTCTGGGATGGATGGTTTGTATCTTTTTTCGACCTCACCATGGATCTTCGGTGGCAGAGAGACCTTGAACAGACTAGCCGAAACGGCTAAGGAATCGGCCGAGGTATTTTCTTCCCTTGGGACAAAAGTAATGTTGAAAGCTGAGAAAAAATTATCAATCAAGTCCCATACCTCATTCTTGTAACTCCTGAGCCGAGGATGCTTAGCCTGATAAACATTCCTGACCTGTTGGATTATCAATTCTGCATCTCCGAACATGGACAGCTCTTCAATTCCTAATTCCTTTGCAGCCCTCATACCCATAACAAGAGCTTCGTATTCCGCCACATTATTGGTAGTTTCAAATTCCAGCTTGTATGACAGGGATATAGTCTCTTGGTAGGGCGATATGAAAATTACTCCAGCGCCAGCACCCATACTGGAGGAAGCCCCATCGAAGAACATATTCCAGACAGAGGTGATTGGAGGAGGTATCTGTGGATCAATAATAGGTTTCTTTCTTATCTGTAAAGGGACCTCAAGAGTTCCAGTGATCTGTAACAAACTAGTCCCTGAGTCGGTATCAAGTGCAAAGATGGGGTGGTTAGTGGGGTTTGCTTCACCACTGACAATATAGGCTAGTTGGGCCTCTCTGTACAACCTCCTGTGATCTCCTCCAAAGACCATAATAGTGGCATATGTGAGCTCCATCTGTAATGTCCCTCCAAGTCTTTCAATCCAATACCTTGATAACAGCATGTCGAACTTGGGAGGAACATCAGCTACCACAATGTCCATGACCACGCTCTTCATGGGTAGTTGAAACAGAGAAACCACCAGGTCCTTGATGACTCCCAGACATTGCACCCTCCTTGAATCAAAAGAGTATAAATCGTGATAGGCCCGGGTCACCTCTAATCCCATCTCTTCCATTACTGTTTTGGGCATAAGGTTATGGGAAGCCCCTAAGTCCATGAGGCAGTTATGCAGCTCTTTATCATGTATATTCAGGGATGTGTAGAAGGGAGGGGATGAATCATCTCTATATTCTACCATGGGCCCTAAGACGACTACAGGCTTTTCATCTTGAAGGTTTATTGAGTCGGAGGGAGGCTAGGGGGGTTCAGATTGTAGCAACTTGGAGAGGGACCTTTTGAAGTCTTCATTTTTAACTAGCTCAGAGAGAGGTACAGGAATCCTAATCTTTTGAATCTCATGCTCAAAATTGAAGGAGGGGGTGGGTTTAAGAGATTCTCTTACCTCGGTGACAGGCTCTATGGCTGCTGACGAAGCACTCTGAGTCTTCTTTTCTTTAGTTGCGGCTGATGCAGTTTTAGTAAGCCTATGTAACACCCTGTTTCCCCCATATTGTAAATATAACTGAACTGGCCAAGGACTATGGAAAAACTCATAAGTATGAATATGTGATGTAAATGGACCTACAGGAAGAGGTCAATGAATGTAAATGATAGATTTAATATTATTGAATTATGGCAGAACTGTTGAGCGGGGATGTGCGGAAAAGAGACCACGATGGTGGTGGAGGGCACCTTGAAAAAGGGGCATTAACTTCCACCAAGAATTG
>ML849658.1:32727-46120 GCA_009831015.1 Picea engelmannii
TTATGAGGTTTATTCCTATTGGCCATCTGCTGACCTCGTGGGAATCCATCCTTATGGGATGCACGTTAACCCTGACGGGCTTCGACGGTTGCAGAGTAGAACATGTAGATATTACAGTAACTCGTAGCGCGAAATACAAAGGATGCTACGTTCAAATTGAACAGTGAATATAACCCTCGATCACGTGGGAATGGAGAAGGAGCCAGCTTACGTTGGGCCTCCATGGTTATTTAGGGGTTCGAGTCCGACAGAGGACCGCAAAAATTTGATTTCCTTTAGTGGGTGTGTCACAGCCTATCTGCTATGAGGGGCTGATCTAAGTTGTCGAAGTCTCCTTCTTTCCTTCTCGACCTGAGATTATATCTATTAGAAGTGTGACCAGGCCTTTCTTCTTTCCCCAACTCATGAATTTGAGCACTCATCAGTGATTCTTCACATGCAGACTGCGTCAAATGAGTAAAAGGGGGAGCTTCCTCAATACAGTGAATTTCAGGGCCAAACTCATTTATCTCCTCTCTCTCCTCATGATCTACTAGGTTATTTTGGAGGGGGGCTTGAACCCTTTGATCTTCTCTGTCCTTTCCCCTTTGTTCCCTCGGGAAAACCAGAGGCATATTGTTAGCAGGTCACCTGAAACCTCTATTATCATTGTTGTGGAGATTTCTGTACATAGGCTTCCCTTCTAATTCCAACATTTCTATCTTGGCAGCAAGTGATTTTAGTGTTCTAGCTGTCTCATCTGTCTGATGGGGCAGGGGAGAAGAACTGGATGAGGAAGCTTTAGGCCTATTCTTGGACGTACTTCTATCACCTGTGTTTCTGATTCGGTTGGCAGCCAATATGTTAGATTCTACCTCCACGGTTGCATCCTGCATGTGGGCCAGCGTAGCAGCTCTTCTCTCTCTCAGCAGTAGGCAAAAATCAAGATCAAAGGCGCTGGAGTAAGTGATCTTTGCAGAGGCTTCGGAGGGTTTTATCTCGGCAGGAATTTTGTTGTACATTTTATTAAACGTCTTGGAGAAGTCAGAAACAAACTCTCCTTCCTTTCTCTTCAATGACCCAAACTCTGTCATGTAATACATGAAGTCTTTTTTATCTCCCCACTGTCTCAAAAAGGCATTATCTAAAGCTTTGATCCCATTAATAGATCCAGGAGGCAAGGCCCTGAACCATTTTCTAGCCTCTCCTTGGAGACTATGGACAAAAATTATCATCCATACGTCTGTGTGCATGATAACATTATCATCCGCGAAAGTGTAAAAGGATGCTAGGTGCTCTTCAGCAGTTATGTCCCCCTTGCCTGTAAACTTGGGCAGCGGCTTTAGGTATCCTTCTGGTGGGAGGGCATTGAGAGGCTATGGTAGCACGAGGGGAGTGTATCTAGCGGCTATGATGACCTCTATTTCGGTCATAGGGGGATTCGCTCCGGCCATAGGAATATTAGGTGGAGGAGAACTTGGAGGAGAAGGAGTTCACGAAGAGGCTACCGGGAATGAACCTCGGAGTGGGGTGGGAAACAAGAGGGGATTCAAGGAGAAGGCTAACGAGCTCGAGTCAGCAGGTGCTCCTCCTTGTGCAGGAGTGGGGAAATCTTCTGTGGTCTTGGGTCTACGCCAAGGTACAGCTTCAGAGGAGAGGGGAGTGACAAGGATTTCTCCCTCCAATCCCAGACCAGGAGGGGAAAAATCAGCAGAAACACTCCCAAAATTCAGGAAACGGGAAACTTGTGAAGGAGGTCTATCATGAAACTGAAGGGGAGAAAACAGATTTCTTACAGAAGGAGATGGCGGATTACCTGCTTCGGCGGTGGAAGCTTCTTCTTCAGGGGCCTTTCCTTGTCTGAGAACCACCTCTGGATCGGTTTGAGGTGTAGCTAGGGGCAGTTGTGGATGAGACCGCATGTGTCTGCCTCTGAAAGCTACAATTGATAGAGCAGGTTCTTCCCAGCGGAGTTGTCACAATGGATTCGCCAGGTGCACAGCAGCAATCTTGATAATTCTGATATCTGATGCACCTTCAGAATCAGTTAATCGTTGTTGTTCAATCCCGGGGAAAATATTCAACTTCATCCCCAGCAACGGCGCCAGAAATGTTGGCGATGGAAGTCACTCCTGGATTGCTATCAGGAGCAGAGCCTGACGCCCATCAATTTTATGTCACAGTGGTTTTTTATGGGTGATCAAATGGATAGAGACTCGGGGAGATGTCACTCTAACTCAGAGACTGGGTCGGGTACATAAAGAACAAAGGAGGTCTGGAATCCTAACTTCAGCCAGTGAGTTGATTAAAGGGTGAACATGTGGAAGATGTGATAAGAAGAGTGAAAAAACTACTTCGGGCAACAGGCTTTCGGCAATTTGTAGGAGAAAAACCATGAACGTGAGATCCTCAGGTTCAGGGCTTCGAGGTACTGATAAAGGGACTTGACCGGATTCTCCAATTCCAAGTCATTCAACGTTAAGAAAATCACAAAGACTGATTAGATATAATGCAACGGTCACAGTGATCAAATTCTACATCATCCTATGACATCTACAACTCAACTGGATTCTCCAATTCCGAGCTGCTCTAACACAGTTTAAACAAAGATATGAAAGAAACTGACATCCATAAGGCAAGAAGTCTCAAGAGTTCATACATAACCAGAAATAGCAGTGCTTCATTAGAACTTCACAACCGGGAGCTCTGCTCAACCATCGATCCTTTACAAAAATGGCAGAAATGCCTACATATACTTGGAACTGACTCAGGCACTGAAGCTGCGATCATATCATGAATTCAATGCTTGACATTGAGGAGCTTCTCTGTTAGGCTATGCATGCTGATGGTTGGCAGAATGCCCATGCAATCGTCTGTCAGACGCGATCTTTGTCAGGAGGAACTGACAACCTGTCTCTGTACACGCTCCTCTCTTACCTTCTATTTAAGGAAGGAGATGATGTATCACCCACCTTCCTCATTTGCATTAACTGATTCATCGGGACCTGAGAGGCTCTGGTCAAATATTCATTTGGGAGATGTGGTAGCCTACCTTTGGATGTCTACTGCTTTGTTGGATTTCTGCAAGGGGACTCGGCTGGCCAATGTGGACGGAGCTGACAAGGCTGAGGTGATGGGCATGACAGACATGATACTGGGTATGCGTGGGCTCTTAGGAGCTAAAGGTGTAGATGTGATGTGGCACAAGAAGGTGACGTGGGGACAGCGGAGGATATTCGATGACCGAACAAGGTGGGGGGCAATAAGCTGAGGTGGAGGTGGCTAAGAATGCAAGATAATGAAATGGAGGATACGTGTCATCAGGGTCTGAGAGGAAAAATGACAAACATAAACACCCCTCCCCCAGGCCTCCTTCTCGATGACCAGGCGCCAAATCCGTGGGCCCGATTCTGGGCGCTATCGGAAATTCGGGGTTTGGAGTTTCAAAGTGCAAGAAATAAGGGGTGTTAGCTTCCTGAAATCCGATACCCGATATGCGATGAGCTCCACCTTTATGAGCTAGCCCCTACCGGCTAGAACATGATCCATATGACCTGTCTTCGTGTGACCCTATCCAAACCCTCCATCGGAGTTTCGGCGTTCACGATGACACAATGTTTGTGTCCATGGGACTCGCGATTTTCCGATCACCGATGTGCCTTCCATGCTAGCCCTTTGACTAGGCCCTGGTCCAAGTGACCACTACCATATGCCCTTGACCATACTCTCCATCGGGGTTTCACGGTTCGCATTTTTGAAGTGCACGAATCACTCGTCCCCAAGATCCCCGATATCCTGATGGCTTCGGTCTCCCGCCATGCGTCCTTTCCCAGACGGACGGTCTAGATCTCTTTCGTTGCTTCTCATGTCCATGATCAGGCTCACTTTCTTGACTCGGGCCCCAAACAGATTTCTTTTGTGTGCTGCGCTTGGGCACTTATCGCGCAATCCTGCAGACCTGCATACCTTTGTTCCCCGATACCACAATTTTTGCTAACACATGGTAGAATAGGAAGTATGTTTTGTCTTCGTGGTTTATTGTATTGTAGGACTCGTTGAAAGGCTTGAGGATCAAAGCTCAACTTGGACTGAGCGAAGACAAACGTTGTAAAAAGGTACTCGTACTCTCTTACTCTTCTCTATTGAATAGTTCATCTATGTTTAAAGGAATGTCAATGATCAAAGTTAGCACTTTTCTGTCTTAGTCATGGGGGCTAAGATCCAAGAGGGAATTCACCTATCCGTAGGGGGATTTTCCTACAACAGAAATTGGTGACTCCATTGGGGAGTGAAGATTTTAGTTTTGGTTTCCTTCCTTGGTCTTGTTTTAGTATTTTCTCACCTTTATATCCTATTCACTATGTTTTTCTATTTTTTAGATGTGTTGTTGGTTTTGAATTCATCCTACACACACTGATCTTCAAAGTTTTCCTGAGTTGCTTGGTTTCTGGGTTAAAATTATTTAAATCTCAGACACCAGTGCTCCCCTTCCTTTACATCCAGAGCGCTAGCACTCCCCTACAATGCTTCACAGAGCGTTGCTACACTTTGGTGCCTTTAACACTAGAGTGTCGATTTTCTGCTCTTTTGAAAAAAATTGGGGATACCTTTTTGGGTGTAATTTTTGGTTTTTTGATCTGCTTAGGACTGTTGCTATCAAGATGTGTCTTCTGTAAAGATTTCAACCATTTAATTTCCAAGGGTTTTTTATGTTTTGTTTGGTGTTTAAAATATATTGACATCATTCTTCCTTGTTTTGGAATCACTCTTCCTCTTTGAGATCTAGAGTCGTTTTGATGCTTTCTCATTTATCTGATTGCATGAAAGTTGTTACAAGGAGGTTCAAACACCTTTGTATTGATCCATTTGATCTTTGAAGTTATCTTTCCAAGCAATTCCTCTTGTTTGAGTTTTGGTTTTCTTTTTGAAAATTTGGTTTTGTTTTTTCTTCTTATTTGACCATAATGAGAGTGTGTTTTTTGTTTATATGATGTTTTCTTCCGAATTTCTTACAACTTGCAAAGAATGAAATCAGGTTGGCATAAGAATATTTGAATCAAGTTGATTATAATTCATATTTAAACAAAAATAATTTTACGATTTGGCTTTTGGATATTCTGAATAGTTTAGCATTGAATTGGATTCTTGATTGAGAACAATCGCATGAAGTTTCTCCATTTTTGTGTTTGATAGTGAAAAAAAAATTCTTCTCCTTCCCTTAAATAGAAATTCATTGAAAAGAAAATATTTTTTATCATTTTGCTTATGCATTTTTGGGAATCGGGTCATAATATCATCAGTTTCACTCTCATTCACCTCTGAGTAAAGAACAGCCACAAAAATCAACGCTAATTAAATTCGATCTAGAATTTTTTCTTTTTAGAATCCTCCACCAACATTAGACTAGGATTAGCGCTTTGGATTAGGCTGTGAGTACAACTCTCCAAAGCATTCAAAAAAAACATTAGCATCTTTCGATAGGGAGAGAAAATCCATTTTTTGTTTAATCTTTCTGGGATCCCCCTCTCACACAGGGGTTACGCACGAGGTCGCGTTCGGAAGAGCTACGAAGATTATCCCTCCATGGTTTGATTGTTCGTAGTAGTCATATCGTATATTGGGGGTTCTTCTTGAGGTTCAGTTGTCTTCATTTGGTCTCGGTGCTTCGTGAATTCTGAATCCGTTCGGGGTCCTCTAGATTTATACTAGTCCACTTGTCCTCAGTTCTCTCGAAGGATTTAGGACTTGTTATCCTGCCCATACCTTCAGACTAGACTATCGATTGTACCCGCTCAAGGGCTGACTGTGAGTTGGTGTCCTTAGTAGCCATAATATTTAGGGTCTTTACACAGGGTGATGGTGAAGGGAAGTCTTCATTGTACCTGGAACAGATGGTGGTCAAACTCACTCGAGCTCCTTGGAGGGTAAATCCATGATTATTGTGTGGAATCTTGCACCAAGGCATAAGTCCGTTAAGCAAGTCATAATCGTAACTATTCCACCTACTCATATCCTATCGCCTTCTTGATTTGATCACGCAATGTTGGATTTCATCACCAACTAGTATGGTCATCGAAAGAAGGTTTGTTTGCTTGTTGGTATTCCTAGAATTTTTTAGTGTGTGATGTTGTTTTAATAATTCTTCCAAATTGAGCCAGTATATGATAAAGGTCTTCGTTGATCACTTAGGATGAAAGGGTTTCCTCTGGAAGAAGGCTGCCAACCCTTACCTCCTAACTCACCAGAAGACACCTACTGTGCAGAGGTAGAAAATCAATCTGACACCGGCAGGGTTTCTACTCCACTGTTAGAAAATTCGTAAAGAGCATTGGTTACGATTGAAAATCCCACTCCTCACAGTACATCTGTGTCGGAGTATATACACATCACACACCTACTCATTCTGTATGGAGGACTCCATCGGGACACGATCTTTATGAGAATTTTGAATATATTCAACAACCTCTTAATCCTCATGACACTCCCATTGCTGAGGCAGGACCATCCGATCAAACTATTGATCACCCCATTGACCGTGTCATTGATCCTATTGTTACGTCAGCTCAAGTCCATATTAATGCTGGAGTCATCACCTCTAATAATACCCAAGTCACTTCAACCACTACTCCCACCTTTACACATTTTCACTCTACATCTCCTCATGTTCCACAGAATCTTGTTGGAACAACTTTGCACTAGAGAATGCAGGCCCTTGTCGGACAGATACAATCAAATGCGGGACATATCCCGACTGGGGGGGAACCACCATCTATTGGATTGATCCCTCGCAGAGGACAACCATCTTATAGTTGGCCTACCCCTCCAGGGGGACAGCCACCTTTTCATATTCCTTCCGGAGGACAACCTCCCTTTACTAGTCAAACCCCGGTTGTTGATCCGCCTATGGCAGGGGGACAACCTTCTTTCATCGGAAACCCTTCACAATCTTGGGGATTATCTTCAGGAGGCACGTTTAATCAACCCTACATTGGGGGGAAATCATACCATAACCCACAAGGAGGAGTGCCCAATCATGTTCCTTCCGGACTATCTTATGGACAACCTTATCCGGGCATCCCATATCCTACCTGGGGTCCTCAAGTATAACGACCTTATCCTCCCAATGGGTCTAATTTTTATCCTCCCCATGAGGCTAATGTGTATCCTCCTCAAGGACAAACTATTTACACCCCTCACAGGAAAATTGTTTATCCCCCACAACTGAATCAACCGACATATACCTCTCAAAATCCAATGGGTTTTCCCTCACTCTTGAATGTTCCTCAACAATCACCAAATCCTATTCATCATGGCCAACAACAACTGTATGTAGGAGGACCTATTGGATACAATTACCCATCTCAACCATTTTATGGCTCTATTGGTGTCCCTATGCCACACCAGTATCACCCTCAAGTTAACCAACAATTACACTTCCTTAATACTCTGGATCTTCGAGACTTGTCTCGGTTGACCAATGATCATATACTGCATTTTCCTTATTGGCCAGTGATTCCCGCTAAATTACCTTCCAACATCCCAAATTTTGATGGTAAACATGGAGAAGACACAAATAACCATGTGATGACATTCCATTTATGGTGTTCATCAAACTCATTAATGGATGATTCTATACGTTTACATCTTTTCCAATGCACCCTTACGGGCTCAGCAGCCATGTGGTACATTGAACTACCACGTGGTTCTTTCCAATATTTCAACTCCCTTTCCATGTCCTTTCTCACGCACTTCCAACTACCCATCTATTACAAGACAAACACTGAACTCTTGACCTCCCTTTGTCATACCAACTCTGTGCATATCTCTGATCACATTCATGAGTGGAGTTGACGGTGAAGGTTGATCAAAGAAATCATTCCTAAAAATTATTGACGGAATGGTTCACTAAATCTCTGTTACCCCCGATTTCTCGTGACATATCCATGGGCGGTGTAGTCACCAAGGAAAAATCCATTGCCCGGGCTTATTACTTGGATTTGGTTTATTCACAATATGGTACTTTGTACGAGTTGATTCCCAATGCTACCCATGCCACTACCGATCCATCCAAACCCTCATCCACGTCACATGTGAATGGAGTTACCATCACCATCAAAACCCAATCTACATCACAGTCGATCGGAACCATAATCGCTATGTTTCAGCACCCGTTCCCAGTTCGAACTCACTGTCCTATACCTCCCTCCCAACTCAAGTCTTTGAGGTGAATGCAGTTCAATCCGCCCCTTCACAACAATCTAGAGGTAAGAAGAAGACAAAAAATAAACCTAAAAAGAATAATAATAATGAACAACCCAAAACCCAAACTCCACCGCCTGCTACAAAAAATCAACCATAACGGAAACTGAAATTCCCATGTCTTATTTTTGGTGATGATCATTACACTCGAGATTGTCCACATTGTGACGAAGTTGCAAAACATTTCAAGTGGAATTCCCAGCCCATCGTGTTAACATGGCCTTTTCCTCAGCAGCAATCTATGGTTTCTCAAACCCCCCCCCCACAGGGGGTAGATCTAGCCACCCTCCTAATGATGAATCCTCAATGAGTGCCCATATTTATATGTTCAATGGAATTGATTTAACCACTCGCTCTACGACATACGACACACCGGCTAAACCTAAAAAAGAAAAGGTCACTAACGATTCTTTATCGGATCCATCTCCTGCCTTTGTTAGTCCCCCATCTGTTAGTCCTCCATCTGGGTCACTTCAGATAGAGAAACCTATGTTCGAATATATATTACGCCCTCCCAAGAGCACCATCAGTAAGTCTACTTTCAATCCTAGTTCGCATGTCGTCCAAAACTACAACATTGTTGAAGATTTGGCTCAAGCACCGTGTGCTATGTCTGCACTGGAAGTTCTACAACACTGCCCAAGTCAACGTAAAATGATCTTGGATTCCATTGGCTCCATTGATCTTGATTCATCCAACAATATCATGTTTAACCTAGAAAATTTCAAATCACAACTTTCTCACCAACTTGATTTTCAAATCGATGTTGTTGTTCACAATCAACACATTCACCGCACTATTTTGGATGAGGGAGATTCCACTTGTTTCATGTCTTTAGCTTGTTTGAAAGTATTACTTAATCAATCCCCTATGATGTTGCACGCATTCGATGGGTGAGGTTTTCATCCTCATGGACTCTTGCAGTCCTCAACCATTCATTTGGGCGGCAAAACCGTCTCAGTTGATGTCGAGCTAGTTGATGCTCCCCTCGATTACAACTTGTTACTAGGAAGAAGTTGGTTTTATGCCATGACTGTCATAGCTTCATTGGTGTTTTGATGTGTACAATTCCCTCATCAAGGAAAAATTGCCACTATCGATCAGTTAGATTACTGTACACCCAACGCTCGCACTCCCACCACCAACAATATTCCTTTCTTGGGAGATCATAATATCACGTATGAAAGTGTTGGTGTAGGTCTTTTGAAAGACTCTACTCTTATGGGTACTTTCCCTGCACTACTCCCTCCTACCACACAACATATTTCCACAATCAATATGATTTCGACTATGGCTTGTTAGTCTTTAGAATCATTTGATCCTTGGATCATGCCTAGTCCGTTAGAGTTCGATTCACTAGGTGACGCTATGCCACTTACTCCGACTAAGGCTTCATATGCTACTATTCATTCTACCTCTACCTCCTCGGATGACCAACATTTGTTGGCACCTGACACTTACTCAATGCCATCTTGGTTGAATTCCTTTTCTTCTACTTTTGACTACATTTCCGAGATTTTTCCTTCATACAAATCCATTATGGAAATGCTTAGCATTGATGAAGTATCATGGGATGACAACCATCATCTATCCTCTTTTCTTCCACCTCTCGAAGAAATTCAAGAAGATATACACTCTATCTTCCCCCCTAATGTTGTTGATTCTCCACAATCCCCCATACTCACCCAGGATACTATTTCTTAGGGGAATTTGGGAAACACCTCTTCTACGATCATTATTGATATTTCGATCAAGGAAGGTGTCATGGAAAATATTAATCTCGATGCTAATTTCTCGCCCAAGGAAGTGGTTTCTTACACTGCTTTGTTTAAATAAGTATGTGATTTCTTCGCTTGGAGCTACGAGGAAATGCCAGGGATCGATCCTTCGATCATTGTGCATGAAATAAAAACTTACCTCGATGTTAAACATGTCCGACAGAAAATCCACCCGGTTCATCCCAAGAAAACCGCGGCCATAAAGGCAAACGTTGAGAAACTGTTAAAATCTGGCTTTATCTATCTTGTCCCCTTGACGAAATGGGTTTCTAACATTGTTCTGGTCACTAAGATAAAATGGATCATTCATGTTTGTGTTGATTACAGGGATCTTAATAAGGCTTGTCCAAAAGACAATTACCTGACACCCTTCATCGACCAAATCATTGATAATTGCGTTGGCGACGTTATTTTCTCTTTCATGGATGGATTTTCAGGATACAACCAGATTGACATTCTACCCACTGATAAACATAAGACAACCTTCATCTTCCCATGGGGAAATTTATCCTATCGGAAACTACCATTTGGTCTTAAAAATGTTGGTGCCACCTTCCAGTGAGCCATGTCATATGCTTTCCATGATATCAAACATATTGTGGAACCTTACCTCGATGATTTACCTACCCATTTGTCTAGTCGATCAGACCATATTGGTCACTTACGGGATATTTTTCTTCGATTTCGGTTCTACCGTATTCATTTGAACCCACACAAGTGCATCTTTGCTGTCGAATCAGGTTGACTCCTCAGTTTTATTGTCTCCAAATATGGGATTAGGGTGGATCCCTTAAATATTAAATCTATCCTCGCTTTACCTTCGCCTAATAATCTGACCCAACTACAAAATTTGCAAGGGAAAGAAAAATTTCTTCGTCATTTCATATGTAACTACGCCGAGATTACTAAAGGATTTATGCAATTGTTGTAGAAAGACACTCATTTCATCTGGGATGACACTTCTCAATGATCCTTTGATGCTCTTAAGCATGCATTAACCAATACACCTTTGTTGCAACCTCTAAATTATGCACAAGACTACATCCTTTACTTGGCAGCCTCTACTTCCACTATCGCTATGGTGTTAGTTCAAGAAGACCCTAACGGTGACAAACATGTGATATACTATCTGAGCAAGAGTCTATCTGGTCACGAGCTTCGATATTCACATGTTGAGAAGTTGGCTTTGGCAACTGTGCTTGTTGTCTAGCGATTTCACCATTACATCTTGCTACGCACTACCACGGTTATTGTGGACTCAAACCCCATGTATCATATTCTGACACGTCAAGTCCTTTGGGGAAAATATTCCAAATGGATCATCATCCTTCAAGAATTTGATCTCAAGTTTGTCAAGTCCAAAGCTAAAAAATCTTTGGTGTTTGCAGAACTTATCTGCGATCTTCCCCATGTTGATGAAGATACTGAGCCCAAAGATTCTCTCCCCGGTGAATATTTGTTCCTCATTAGCACATTTTATCCTTGGTATGGATATATCCTTCTTTATCTTCAAACCCAACGTTTTCATCCCGATCTCTCTTGGGAATAATGCCACCATATTCGTCACCATTCTAGATGCTACCTTATCATCGGTGATACTTTGTATCACCATAGTATTGATACTATCCTACGACGTTGTTTAACTCATGAAGAGTTTGAACGTGTCGTTAATGACTGTCACCTTGGAGCATGTGGCAGTCACCTTTTTGGGATGGCTACAGCTCGGAAAAATTTACGTGCCGGTTACTTTTGGCCCTCTATTTTCAAATATTGTATTGAGGCTGTCAAAAAATGTCCACCCTGCCAAGTTTTTCATAAAAAAGCACCCACCCACCCCGCTCGGTTGAATCCTATTATCGCCATCAGTCCCTTTGAGAAATGGGGCACTAATTTTATGCAATGTAATCCTACCTCAGCCAGGGGGGCATGGTCATATCATTGTTGTCGTTGAATACTTCACAAAATGGGTTGAGGCTATGCCTATTTTCTGAATGATGGTCGCACTGCAGCTCTTTTTATCTTCAACCTCATCATCACTCACTTTGGTGTTCCACAAGCCATTTTCATTGATCACGGTTCACACTTTCAGAACCAAATGATGAGTGAGTTACATGCCAAGTTGGGTTTTCTCCATGAGAAATCATCCCCTTACTATTCTCAAGAAAACGGACAAGTTGAAGCTATCAACAAGGTCCTTAAAACCATGATTCAACGCATGGTGGGGGAAAACAAAACATCTTGGCATCTACAACTTTTCTCCGCTCTCTGGGATTACCGCACCTCAGTGAAAACTGCTACTGGATTCACTCCTTTCCAGTTAGTATATGGCATAGAAGCAGTTTTACCAATCGAGTGCGAAATTCCTTCGTTGAAACTCAAAGTATAACTCTTTCCTTACACTTCTATTGAAGAAGAGTGTTTCCTATATCTAACTAGCTTGGATGAGACACATCGCAATGCTTCTCTCGTTAACGAGAGGTATCAAAAACGAATGAAGAGTCAATATGAAAAATATGTCTATCCTCCTACTTTCGCAGAAGGAAACCTAGTCCTTATTTATGACCAGGCTCACAATAAGTTAGGGACAAGAAAGTTAGAACCTTTGTGGCATGGTCCTTACATTGTGAAACGTGTACTACATAGGAGTGCCTACAAGCTAGTTGACTACAATGGAGTCTCTCTTGGTGAACCCCGGAATGGGCTTTACCTTAAAAATTACTATGCATAGAACATATAGCATGTGTGCTTTGTACACTATTGTACTTTAGTTTTTGTGTGTCTTTTCCTCTTGTGTGTATGAGTTTTGTCTTAGCCGCTTATACTTTGTCTTGTGATTGCATGCGCAAATGACATCTTCCTTTCCTATATTTGTTGGGTTTGCGGATGGCGCTAGTCGACACACCCAGAATATTGCTTCTGCAGCTTGGGTCATTTACCACTCTAATGAGTTAGTGAGTTCAGGAGGCATTTGCCTAGGATCGAAAACCAATAACATGGAAAAATATCACGTTGTCACTGGAATTTTAACCGAGGCCTCCTCCCTAGGTATATCTCATATGGTCATTAACCTAGACTCTCAACTCATGATTTGTCAGCTTAATCGGGTCTACGCCATTCGCAATCATATCTTATTGTGTCTCTACCTACGAGTTCGTCATCTTGAAAGAATGTTTGAATTTATAGAATACAGACACATACCAAGAGGACTTAACACAACTTCAGATTCATTAGCAAATTATATTATGGATCAGTATCTCGCACATCGATGAATTTTTATAAAGAAAATAAATCATATAAAACACATCACATGTAAAATAAATGCATCACACAAAGATTATTTGCAAACATCATGTTGGGGCAATTCAATTGCTTAAATT
>WSFP011363815.1:0-32627 GCA_009831015.1 Picea engelmannii
TGTAAGGTGGAGAAGAGTTGGGGAGGAGGAGCTTTGTTGGTGGTCAACAAAGATATTTGCGTGGACCAGATAATGGATCTATCAGGGGAGACATTTGTGGGTAAATTTTAAGGGCGATAGATTGGTATAGAGTTAGTTCAAAGGTGGCTAAGGAATGTATGGTATCCCTCCCTAGGTTACAACCCAATGTTTCATATCTTAACTCAGGGCTAGATAGGGTTTATCTCTAACTTCATGGGAGATGCTCTCTTGATTCTAAAGGGTACTTAGTTCTTCGATAGCTCTTTTTTATCGCTCAAATCGTGGTCTCTCCTATTTGAACCGAAGGATGAGTTCATAAAATGTATCCTAGCGTGGGTGAAATTACCCAACCTGCCAATGGAGTTCTGTTCAGAACCAGTCGAGCAATTGGTGATGTCCTTGTAAAAAACAATATTAGTATATGACAATTATGTGGCAAGTGAGTTATGTTCTATTGTTAAAGTGTTGGTGGAGCTAGATATCAGTAAATGTATGTTTGAAACTTTGGATCTCGTATGGAAAGACAAGCATCGTACCCAGGTCTTGGACTAGATGAATATTCCTTTTAGGTGCACCAAATTCCACGTGTTTAGAGATTGTTTGGAGCCTTTGTTCATGAAGATTTGGCGAAAAAAGTAAGGGTTGGAAGGAGATTCTCTTCCTCCATTGGAATCTTTTGTGAAACCTGGGAAAACTGTAGAGAATGCAGAGGAGGATTGACCTCAAACAATGGAAAAAGTCCATGAGATAAACTCTCCCATCCCCTTGGGTAACCTTGCCATCATGGATTTGTTAATACCTCTCATAAAAGTATCAAGGCAGAGCTTGCATACATGCTTGATATGTGGGGAAACATGGTTTGTAGTGGGTGCATATGCTACTACAAACAACACTTTGAAGGACTCTAGGGCCGCAAGACAAGAGGATGACGAACATCCTTCGGGTAAGTTACATGATACTCCTTCCCCTTTTCCTTTTAATGGTAATTCAACAGGGTTGGGGTGATGGTAGATTAGATCCAGGTAGAATGGCAGTGAAGCCAAAATTACCTTCCCCAATTTACTCTGATTCAGTTGCTCAAGCTGAACTTTTTGAATTCTATGTTCAAACAGTAGACATATTCAGAGATACAAACCCTCCCTTTATTTCACAACAAGCTCCCTCGGAAGGATAGATAGGGTCTACATCTTCCTCTCACTATCAAATTGGTAGACCTTATCACTTATGCCCTTGAAGGGGACCCTAAACCACATAATGTTCACGGTTTGGTGGATTGGGGGTTGATTCATTAAAGGAGCTAGGGGCCTCAGGTGTAGGGAGGAAGTTAACCCTGAAAAGGGATCACGAAACTGTGATTAATGAAATAAACCAAGGTCATCAAAAATTGATAATGGGGGCCTTTAGAGTAGGCCATGCTCCTTTTCTTGTCCCCCCATGAAGATCCTCTCCCTTAATATATAGGGGTTGGGGGGGAAAGCCAAGAAGTTGGCCCTAAGAAGACATGTAGACCTTGATCAACATAATTTTGTTTTGATACAAGAGACTATGGGGAAGGGGGATCTATTAATACTTTATTTGAGGAAGGTTTTTGGCTCTTAGGATTTCATTGCAATTGATTCTAAAGGTTTATGAGGGGGATTAATTACGAGATGGAACCAAAATACCACTCTGATAAATTATTTCAAGCTAGGAATGGAAGAAAATATAACCCACGTTGATGATTTGCATTAGCTAGATAGGTGCATATATACAGAACCAAAATGACTCTTGGTCTTCCCCAATAGGTGACCGTTCCTATCACTTACGACTCTTCATATTTACATTATAGTTACAAGTAATGTAACCATAAATGATTATGTGTCCAACATCCCCCCCCCCTTAATATGAAGGGGTGTGTGTGAGTCCAAGCATCATTATGAACTTCTCAATTTTTTCTCTTCCAAGCGCTTTGGTGAAGATTTATGCAATTTGCTCATTTGTGGAACAATGTCTTAAGTGAATAGTCTTGGCCTCTAAATGATATTGAATCAAGTGATACTTTGTGTTGATGTGCTTGGTTCGATCATGGAATCTGGGATTCTTGGCCAATTTGATTGCAAAAGTATTAACAACTAGAAGAGGAGTAGAGTTCACTTGTTTCTCCTACAAATCTTCAAGTATTTTCCTGAGCCACACAATCTCCTTCGTCACTTCTGCAGTTGCCACATATTTTTCCTCTATTGTGGAATCTATTGGGATTGATTGTTTGTGTGATCTCTAGGAGATAGTTGTTGATCCAATACTCATGAGATAACTTGAAGTTGACACTCCATTTTCCTTATCCCCATCAAATTCTGAATCAGAATATCCGATCAGGTTGGAGTCATCTACCTTAGTATACTTGAGTCCAAAATCTTGAGTTCCTTTCAAGTATTTTAGAACTCTCTTTGCAACAGACCAATGTCCTTCACAAGGCTTCTGCATGAACCTAGAAATAATCCCAACAACAAATGAAATGTCTGGTTTGGTGGTAGTAAGATATATAAGACTTCCCACAATTTGTCTATACTTGGTTGCATCCTCAAATTCATTCCCTTCTTTTGATGTGAGTTTCAAAGTTTGTTACATTGGAGTAGAAACAAGATTGCACTCAACCATTCCAAACTTGTTGAATAGTTCTCCAATGTACTTCTTCTAGGAGATGAATGTGGACTTTGGATTTTGTATCACTTCAATGCCCAAATAGTAGTGATGATGTCCCAAATATGTCATCTTGAAGCCTTTCTTCAACTCTTTCTTTATGGATGCAATGTAGTTCTCATTGTTCCCTCTTATGAACATAGCATCTACATATACTACAATATATACAACAATTTTTCCAACTTTATTGACAAACAAAGTTGCATCGTCAAGATTGAAATGCTTGAAATTTAATTTCAGAAGATGCTCAGTTAACTTTTCATACCATGCTCATGGTGCTTGTTTCAATCCATATAAGGATTTGATGAGCTTGCATACCTTACGTTCTTGTCCCTTCACAACAAATCCTTATGGTTGAGACATGGACACATTCTCTTTCAAGTCTCCATTCAAGAAAGCAGTCTTCACATCCATTTGATGAATTTTCCATCCATTTTGTGCTGCCATGGAAAATAGAGTGCAGATGGTAGCCCATTTTGTTGTGGGGGAAAAATTCTCCTCATAATCCACACCTTCTTTTTGTGCAAATCCTTTTTCCATGAGCCTTGTTTTTCGCTTGTCAAGTGAGCCATCTTATCTGTACTTGTTCTTGAATGCCCACTTGCAGCCAATCGGTTTGGTTCCATATGGAGGGTCCACCAACTTCCATGTCCCATTTTTTATGACAACATCATATTCATTTTACATGGATTCTTTCCATTCATCATGAGAAGTGTATTATTTAAAGGAATTTGGTTCATGGTTAGTAGATAAATTCAACTCACAATCATATGAAACATCCATATCTTCTACATCACCTGAGTTTGAATTATCTACATTACCTCCATCTTGTTTTGAGGACAATTTGGTTCCTGTCTTTCCGATCTCATCAGAATAAATACTTTGAAGTGTTTTTGTGAGCCATTTTGGTGGACCTTTGTTAGATGGTTCAGGTTTCTTGGATGATTGAGATGGTGTTGAGTTCTCATCAAGTCTTGACTTTTCAATCCTCTCGATCACATCATCCAACTGAACTTTAGGTTTTGATGAAGTGGTGTGAACTTCTTCATGTGAGGGAGATGGTTCTACACAAGGATATTACAAAGATTGACCCAATATAGGGATCCCCCTTCAATATGTGGAATCTCATCATCAAATTCATGATATGTTTTACACGAGCGAATCTGTTCAGATGATCAAGCTGCCTCTCAACAATTTTGTCTTTCTTGGTGGATTCAAGAAAGATCACACCTCTGGAAAGGATGAACCTCTTGTTTGTCTCATCATAAAGACGATACCCCTTGGTGGTATTTGAGTACCCCAAGAAGATACACTTCTCACTCCTTGCATCAAGCTTGCTTCTTTTCTCCTTAGGAATCAAGGCATAGTAGGTGGAACCAAAGACCCTAAGATGCCTCACTGAAGGAATGTGGCCATACCACATTTCATATGGAGTCTTGTTTTTTAGAGCATGAGATGGACACATGTTTTTGACATAAACTGCATCAACCCAAAACATCAATTTAACATTCTTGAAAAACATCATGGAACGAACCATATTTAGAAGTGTCATGTTCATTCGTTCAACAACACCATTATGTTGGGGATTGTATGGAACTGTGGTTTGATGTTTGATCCCATGTTGGCAGAGGTGGCTTTCAAATTCATTAGAATTATATTATCTTCCATTATCAATGCAAAGAGAGCCAATACGAGACTAAGCTTCATTTTGAATCCATACTTGAAAATTTTAAAAAGTTTCAAAAGCTTGTGAGTTGTCTTTCAACAAATACACCCAACACATTCTGGTGTAATCATCAATAAAATTTGTGATATATTTGTTTCCATTTGCAGAAGGAACATGCATAGGGACACATAAATCAGAATAAATTGGTTCAAGTCTTCTACATGCTCTGGAAGTAGAATCATGGAAAGGTTGTTTGTTATGCTTCCCAAGAATAAAATCATCACGTTGTTTCAATTTTCTAGGGATGGTAGGGAGACTAAAAACACCAATATTTTTCAATAAATGAAGATTGTCATAATTGATATGACCAAATCTAGCATGCCCCAAAAGACTAGATGGAATTATACCTGAGTCATGATGAGAGAGGTATGCAACAATGTGTGTATGGGAATATGTCCCATTCAACTTCAACAGTCTTCCATCTTCTATTCTGGTCATGACAACCATGTTGTCAGAATCTTTCCTCATCTCAACTTTACCACCAAACATACAAATGGAGTGGCCTTGTTTTCTGATGTGCACAAGGGACAACGAGCTTCTTTATAGCTCAGGAAGCTATAGTACATTATACAAAATAAAATAGGATGCAACTTAAGCATGATGGTGCTCATACACGAAGGCATGAGACTAGATCTATCTGCAAAGTACACTACGTCATCTACATTGTCATCAAATTATTCAAAGAAATCTCTTCGAAATGTCACGTGGGAGGTCACGCTTGTATCAAGAAGCCATGCATATCCCTAAGAAGAAAATTAAGTATTAAATAGAACTTCAGTTACTCTTATATTGCAATAGGAAAAAACATAATGAACAGGTGCTTTATCTTTCACCAGGTCTGAGGTTCTATCTCTACCTGTTTTGATCTTTTTCCATGGAACTCTGCAGTCTGAGGCTTCATGTGATCCATTCATTTCACAACAAATACAATGAAGGTCATATTTTTCTCAGGGATTATGCCAACCCCCTTTGCCTCTGAGATTCTTCTTTATGTGTCTTCTCTTATTGCCTCTATGTTGTTCAGAGGTAGATGGAAGAGAATGCATTGTCTTCTGTTGTATTTACACAGATTAGCAAATGAAAGTACTATGAAACTTATGCAAATATATCTTATCCTTTGCTAGAATGAAATAACATTGTTTTTAAATATGGTAATGAGCTACTTATCTCCATTTTTCATAGGCGTTCATAAACCATAAGAAGCATCATATTATTTGCAATACAAAAAATAAGTAATATTTCTCATATACCAGCACTACAAAGATTGAGATCATTAATCTTTGTCAAAGTGCACCAGTTAAATTAAAATGGAATCCAGAGAGTTCTGACACCACTATAGTGAAGGCGAATGGATTTGTAATATGATGTCATATGTGTAACAAGCATAACAAGCATGTCACTATTCATTAACAGTGAATGGATGTAATCTTTCACTAGTAGTGAATGAATATATATATATATATATATATATATATATATATATATATATATATATATATATATATATATATATATATATATCAATCAACAAATAAATGTAATATAAAAAGTATTATGTCTATAATAACGAATGGATATATACCAACAAACAGTGAATGATGTGGAGTACACCAACAAATGTATAGTTGTTCAATACTCAATGATGCAACAATTATATGACGGATCGACTCCCTTACTATTCTCATACATGCCCAAGGTTCTTTCGATAGGAGCTCACAAGGGTAAATTAGGGTTTGCATCTGGTTATGAGGTCGCGCTTGAATGGGTGTGACAAGTCACCAACAGAATGGAGAAGGGCTATAACCGTGGAGGCCATGGTTGTCTTGGGATGAGTATAGATTGAAATTGTCAGTGAGCTCAAAATATGCAGAAAGGCATCGACAGATGGTTCACTCAAGCGAGGAACGCGAGTAGCATGGAGAAGTATTTTGGCAGGCCACAAATAAAAAAAATGGGGTTTAGGTTCGAGGCTGGACATGGATCGAGGGTGAACTTCACCAACAAAAGTCGAGTTGATTCTCTCTAATGCAATGCAGTGAGAAAGGCATGTATGAATGGGTTTTAGGGTTAGCGTTTTCGTCTAGAGTTGCATGAGGAAATCCAACAACCTGAGAAGATTAGCAGGCTAGAATGTCAAGAGCGTAGACTAGAAGACTGAAATGACCAGAGCACAGAGGGAATACTAGGGAATTTCAATAGATTGAGAAAATGCCAGGGCATGCAATCTACTCATGGAGTTAGTGGCGCTAGCTCAGATACCATTGTTAGGCCAGGAATGGAAAAAAAGATAACTCCACATTGATGATTTGCATTAGCTAGATAGGTGCATATATACATAACCAAAATGACTCTTGGTCTTCCCCAACGGGTGACTGTTCTTATCACTTACGACTCTTCATATTTACATTATAGTTACAAGTAACATAACCACAAAGGATTACGTGTCTAACAAATTCCTTTGCCATTTATTTAGGTCTTTGTATTGAAGTCTTCAACAAAGGTTTGGGATCATCCTTTGCTATTCTTATTTATGGGCCCTTGCCATAGCGGGAAAACCCCCCTATGGATTACACTAGGGTTCAACATGTAGGCAGATCTAACCGTCTAAAAGTTTCCTACTTTTCTAACTACCCCGAATATACCCCACATTCATACATGAAATACAAAGTGAAAAGATCAGGTAACTTTACCTTTTACTTCGCGTCCGGTGTCGATCCTCTCGCGTTCGATAGCTCTGCTAACTAAACCTCCTACCAAGGCTAGCTTGCATTCAAAAATAGATAAACAAGAAACTACAAACATACATCTCATATATAAATCATGGGTTAGATGTTAGCATAAAACATAAATCAAACACAGATATTTGACACATCATATTTTGGGACAGAAAAAGTATTCCTTTTATTGATATCACAATGTTTACTTAAAACAAAGGTCGGCGACTGCTCCACGAACCTGGTCCGGGCTCCTCTTCACTAAGCTCCAACTGCGCTTCCATGTATCTTTCTCCTCTCGCACTTCTTCTAGGGAAATGGAATGGGCTTACAATGGAGGAAAAAGGGAAAAATGGGAAATTCTGATGCAAATCTCACAAGGTGGATGCAATTATTTGGGGCAAGGAGGGGATGTGAAACGGGCAGAGTTTCACTGTTATTATGCTTGGCTTAGGAATGAGACCTCAACACCTCATTTTATATGACAAAAGGATGGTTATTCAGTAGGGTGACGGGCTATAGGCGATGGGACAGTTGGGAAACTACCCAATAGCTCGTAATCTCAATGAATTCCTTGCAACTTTTTAATTTTTGCAACATTTGTGGGTATACACGGGCTGTAATGGTGCAACTATCGTATGTACGCGATTTATAGTGGTGCAACAAGCGTGTGTACGTGGGCAGTAATGGTGCAGGGCACGTACATCTTCAAAAATAGTGTTTTTAAGAAGAGTTGCTCAATGATGGCTTGGAAAAAATAGCAAGTAAGAGGGCCTGATGCCAGGTATGCATGTATGGTGCAATTTAGGGCTATAACAGATGCCCCATAATGTGTGAGGTCATAAGAGCATCTGATGGCCGAAATTTATTACAAATCTTCACCAATGTACGAAGCGGGATCATCCTTTACTATTCTTATTTATGGGCCCTTGCTATAGCGAGAAAAGCCCCCTATGGACTACACTAGGGTTCAACATGTAGGCAGATCTAACCATCTAAAAGTATCCTACTTTTCTAACTACCCCGAATATACCCCACATTCATACATGAAATACAAAGTGAAAAGATCTGGTAACTTTACCTTTTAGTCTGCGTCCGGTGTCGATCCTCTCGTGTTCGATAGCTCCACTGACTACAAGCCTCCTCCTAAGGTTGGCCTGCATTCACAACAGATAAACAAGAAACTATAAACATGCATCTCATATATAAATCATGGGTTAGATGTTAGCATAAAACATAAATCAAACACAAATATTTGACACATCATATTTCAGGACAAAAAAAGTATTCCTTTTATTGATATCACAATGTTTACTTACAACAAAGGTCGGCGACTGCTCCATGAACCTGGTATGGGATCCTCTTCACCAAGCTCCAATTGCGCTTCCACGTATCTTTCTTCTCTCACACTTCTTCTAAGGAAATGGAATGGGCTTACAATGGAGGAAAAAGGGCAAAATGGAAAATTCTGATGCAATTCTCACAAGGTGGCTGCAATTATTTGGGGTAAGGAGGGGATGTGAAATGGGCAGAGTTTCATTGTTCTTATGCTTGGCTTAGGAATGAGACCCCAAAAACTCCTTTATATGACAAAAGGGTGGTTATTCGGTTGGGTGACGGGATATAGGCGGTGGGACAGTTGGGAAACTACCCAATAGCCCATAATCTCAACGAATTCCTTGCAACTTTTTAATTTTTGCAACATTTGTGGGTATACGCGGGATGTAATGGTGCATCTAGCATACGCACACGAGTTTTTTTGGTGCAACAAACGTGTGTACGTGGGCAGTAATGGTGTAGGGTGCGTACATCTTCAAAAATAGTGTTTTTAAGAAGAGCTGCTCAGTGATGGCTTGTCAAAAATAGCAAGTAAGAGGGCCTGATGCTAGGTATGCATGTATGGTGCAATTTAGGGTTATAACAAATTCCCCCTAATGTGTCAGGTCATAAGAGCATCTGATGGCCGAAATACATTACAAATCTTCACCAACGTACGAAGCGAGTGAGCCCAGGACCAGAGTTCGGGAAGTGCCATCTGCAAAAATAACAATTGTCTCACCGAGGCGGGCATACCCATGCTCGAGATGAAATAAATCATGGCTGCCAATCAAATACATTGCAGATAAATGTCATATAACTATGTAAAGTGTAGCCGCGAGAAATACACAGTGGATCTACATCTCAAAATCAAAGATATACATGTATAGTATCCATCTTCAAGAAGCAAATGATGCTTGATGGCTGGAGATGAGGCCTTCAGAGCTCGATAAACAACTTCAAGATATTAAAAACTCGGGTAGGAGTGTAATGTGAGTGTACGAATTCACTACCCATAGGTATTCGATGGCTCGTCGGGAACAGACGAGAGGATCTCGATGATAAGGAAGAGAACTTCATTGATTTCGAACAAGGACTTGATTGGACTTTTGGGATGGTCAGGCATGAGGTCAAGAGACAAAATGCAGAAAGGACGACTCAGTTTGGGTAAAAATTCCCTTGGACAATAGCACAACAGATGATTAGACTCAGGCAGCCTGACATTGACATAAGTTCATGATGCATGAGGCAACACAAACTCTCCATGTGTTTGGAAGGATGACCAAACAGAGGAGGACACAACTCTATGTAGCGAGAACAAATTCCTAAGGTCATATTAAATCCCAAATCTTGACGAACAAATGGAAGGATGTGCTCTTTCCAAGGGTGACTCATTGTGCTACCTTAAAAAGAAAATATATTTGCCGTCCTCTTTTTGGGGTATATTTGATTTTTTTTTTGTCTTTTTCAATGTTTTTAAAGAGCTTGAAAAAGAATAAAAGAATGTTATGTTACAAAGGTGGAACGAGTGTCACAAGCATACTAGTTCCAAGAGAAAGGAACACACTAATTCTTGGAGCAAGGAGACATGTGCAGGAAAAGGACACTCGGGAAAATTCCTCCATGGGTCAAGGTGTCAAGATGCAGATGCAAAGTGCTACAAGGCTTGCGTATAAGGCATGCTTCAAAGGTTCAGTTGAGAGCAACATGGAGCCGAAATTAGGCCAAAGACGTAGAGATGCAAATGAGATTAATAAGACACAATGAAAACCCCCTTCAATGCGATTTTAACAAGCCTAGAGAAGGTGAGCTCAATGGTTTTTCATTTTTAGAGAGTCTGAAAAAGCATAAAAGAAGACTCTGATGGGGTACCTTTTTCGAAGGTAGTCTAGTCGGTTCGAAAAAGGGGTAAACTTGCACCAAAAATATGTCTATTCAAAACCATTTTAATGAGTGTGACATAGACAAGATCACTCGAAAATATTTTCAATTTTAAGGAGATTGAAAAGAGCTTAACTATGGACTCACAACCTTTTTCTAGATTTAGTCTCCTTAGCTTGAAAAAGTATAAAATCTACTTAGGAGAACTCTCTCGACGAGAGGAATATCCCGAGGTGTACCTTTTTCCTCCTTAATCTACAGGCCGAAAAAAGGGGTAAACTCATGCCAGTAGATGCTTTTCTGGACCAATTTAATGAGTGTGAAAGAACAAGGTCACTCGACGATCTTTTCAATTTTAAGGAGTTTCAAAAGAGCTTAATTATGGATTTCGTAGGGGATGTTCTTCTAGACCAGTTTAACAAGTGTGAAGGAACAAGGTCACTCGACGATCTTTTCAATTTTAGGGAGTTTGAAAAGAGATTAACTATGGACTCTGTGTGGGTTCCTTTTTCGTAAATTTAGTCCCTCAAGCCCCAAAAAGGGTTAAAATTATACCTGAGAATACTCTTCTAGTGAACCAAAGTTCCTAGAGTATACCTTTGTTCGTACAATTGACCATTCAGATCAAAAAAGGGGTAAACTACCATCGGACAAACGTGCCTTCAAGTTTTAGTTTGGCAAGAGTGAAGGATGACAAGATCGCTCGACAATATTTTCATGTTTAGAGAGTCTGAAAAGGTCTTAAATAAGACTCTTTTTTGGGAGTCTCGAGGGTGAGGCCAAGAGTGATGACACATCATACGTATGAGGCTCAATCTCATAATTGTGATAGGACTAAAAGGACTCCTGGACCTAAAGTCATTAACGACGACATGGACACCGGAATGCAACTAGGATCTACATAGGGAATCCATGTAGAGGTAGGCTCTACCACCTCACTACGACACTTCTAAAGCAACAATGATGGTTTCGTACCGCAGTTTGGTGGGATCGATCCTATGGAAAAGCGGAAAAGACAATGAGATGCAAAAAGTGGTGGAATCCTAACTTAAATGCAAAAAGTTGGAAAAATGACTTTTACCAAAGGACCTTTAAAAGTGACCCATCTCCCAAAAAGTTTTCCAAACCAAAAGTGAAGTGTATCGTAACATCCAATGAGAAACTCAAGAACCACATTAAATGATTTTCAAGCTAGAAAAATGACAAAAGGGTTCAAAAAGTGGCAAAAAAGGCCAAAAAAGTCTATAAATAGAAGCTGACAGCTCATTTTAACCATTGCTAATTGAGAATTAAGCAAAAAGCGAAAAAGACCCCTTTGTTAAAAGAGTTGATTCTGGGAGCTTCAGAGGATGAAACAAACTTATGCTCGGACCAAGTAAGTACAAAAACACCCCTCTTTCATTTCCATACTTCATTTATGTCTTTCTTTTAGTTTTTTGGGGGGCACGCCCTCCTAAAAAGGGGCGGCCCTACGTGTATGTGGGTTGTCTAAGGATAGCCCGCGGGCAGAAAACAATTTGCCCACGTGCATACGTGACTGTGTCCAAGACAATCCGCGTACACCCTCAATAACATAGAAAAAATGAAAATACAAGAGCTAACTCCCTCCATGAACTTGTCATGTGACAGGATTTATGTCCATTGGAGAGAGAGGGAGCAGGAGGACATTGATATCTTGGTCGAAGAGGACCCTGCTGCTGTCGCCGCATTGAAACAATGTGGGTTATGGAAGTTCTTTCGGTGTCCACTCATGAGGCCACAAACCAGGCTGCTGAATGCCTTGGTGGATTATTGGCACCCCGACGCAGAGGCGTTTATGATCGAGGGTCAATTGTTGACTCCAATGATTGAGGACATATACTTTCCAACTAGCCTCTCGAGGAGAGGGGAACCAATCAACTTGCTTTCATTTCCCCCTGGGCCCCACAACATCGCTGAACTGATCAAACTACATTGCGAGGCCGACACTGAGAAGGTAGGTTCTCAGGTGCCAATCCATAAGATCACCAACCTATCACTAAAAGTGATAGTTGTACTCATTGGGTAGATGTTGGAGGCAGGCCAAAGCGGAAAAGTAAGGTGATTTTGGGAAAGAAAGCATGCACGAGGAAAGCGACAGCTGGAAGGAAGAGCAACACGCACGCATACATGGAAGACCTAACGATGGTAGGGTTATGGGTTTGGTAATGTATTGAAATGGCTAGCAAGCTAGGAATGTATAAATATAGATACCTAGGTATCATAGCGAGGATGCTATGGAGACGAGACAAGTCGTATTATAGAGAGAATTATTGTAGTGAGTTGATATATAATATTTTGTTGTATGAACTATTTTGCATAAGTTTTTGAGCTAGAGAAGACGAAGGAGAGTAGATCTTGAGGGTTAGATCGTAGGCTAAGGAGCATGGTGCGATCTAGCCTGCCTCATATAGATCTTACCCGACTGAGAAGAATTGTAAAGCGCATGACGTTGTAGATGCAGAAATACTATAATAAAAGAGTTGAGAGCCAAATCTTTGTGGACGTAGCCCATGAGGGGGTGAACCACGGTAACATCTGTGTTGTGTGATGAATGCATGTGTATATTTATTGTCTTCAATAGTTATTATTATGCTTAATGAACGAGTTGCTATATCATCTGTTTAAGTACTGTTGTGATCTTGAAGGAATAAGTTGTTGGATTTACTGCATAATCGTGAATATCAGTATGTTGCATTTACAAGTTATAATACTGGTTCAATATTTAGCTCTCATATCTAACACTCAATCCTAGGTTGTAAACACATGAGTCTTACAACCACCTATTAAATCTATCTTGGGTGAGACTGTGCAGCGCATTCCGTGTGTTGTGTTGCCTTCTGGTTTACCAAGAGGAACGATAGTTTTAGACGCTTTGTTGGAAACCTGAATAGACATGAACCCTGGGTCAATAAACTCATACATAATAGAAGAGTAGTAACCAACAAATGGTTATGTTTCCATTGGTAGTAACAAAAGAGGGTTGAGTAGATGAGATAAGTCAAAGATCTGTCAGAGGCGGATCAAGAAAATACCAGGGTAGAAAGAAATGAGCCATTAGAAGGGAATGTTGAGACCATGGAATCCCACAAAGAAAATATAGAAACTTGGCTAAGAACTAAAGAGCCAGAGTTTGCACAGAAAGACAACATAAACCCTAGACTAACACCTTGCAAATATCTTGAGAAATACGTGTTTACTGATTTACACAAAGTCTTTTTCTATGATTTTCCACATCTATTGAAGGAGTGGATACTAAGGTTGAAGGATAACCATGTGACAAATTGGATTTGATAGTTAGATTGGACCCAGATACAGATTGAGTAGCTTCAGCAGGTGAACAACAAATTCACCCGCGCAGTAGGTTTTTGGCTTGATCATATTGTGGCAGGCTTTATAACAGAGTTTGCAGTCGACACAACGAAGTCGTACAGCGTAGCGGAGAAATAATTTCTATGAGGATCCCGAGGAAGGTACATTTGATCACTGTATACTTCTATTAAGACACTGCTATATAACAAAGGGGTAGTGACAATGGAGTCAGGCAACTAAACTTCCCTGCGTGCATGGGGGAAGCATTGATAGAGAGAGGGAAAATGGAAGGAGAAAAGGATAAGGGCAAGAAGGAGGAACCCTTGGACCCAATCATGATGGATGATGACCAGATCAAGCAGATCACGGTTACAGTTGGAAAGACGCATAGCGGAGTACCCTACCAATACAAGGTGAATACCAAGAAGAGAGCCATAGCCATGAGGGAAGGCTTGGCGAGTGATAAGGAAAAGGTAGAGGATCTACGAGCTGTGGAGTAGATTGAGGAAATCCCGCACACAACATATGAGAGGAAGATGAGAGGTCCAAGAGCGAGAAGAGAAGGCAACAATCCTATCCATATTAATGTAAGTGTGTAACCCATAAACCCATGTGCGACTAATACACCAAAGAGAACACCATTGTTTAGACAACTGAAGTTTAGAAGCAATTAGACAGTAGTAAGCACATATACACAAGGAACAACAACTGGAGGATCCAATTCAGGCAGCACTAGTCAGGTATCTACATCACGTGGAGGTAGTAGTTCAACGTTCAGAATTGCAGGACATGATCCCACCATCAGGTTCCCAGAATTTTGAGGAGAAGCAACAGAAGACCCTGAGAAACATTTGTTCATTTGTGCAAAGATCTGGGAAGCAAAACAGATCACCGATGAAGATACTAAACTTGCGCAGCTAGTGATTATGCTAAGAGACTACACATTAGACTGGTACATGAGTTTAGATGCAAACAATACACCTAGGATGACAAGGACACTGATAGACATTAAGAAGTTACTGATAAATGAGTTCCAGAAGCCGAGCTCAGAGGATCAATATATGAATGAGATGATAGAAATCTGACATAAACTAGGAGAGTATGTATAGGAGATTGACCAGAGATTCAAGCAACTGAAGGGAAAGTTAAAATATCTCATGACCGATATGCAACATCGACACTTGTTTGTCAATTCACTGCTCCCACACTTAAAATACCCATTGCGACAACAAAAGTTTCAGACACAAGCAGAGGCTTTGCAAGCAGCCTTGCAATTGGAAGAAAACCAATACCAACAGACATACCCAACTATCGAAGAACTGAAGGAAGACTTGAAGAATCTAACATTTCAGCTGAACCAAAATAAGAACAAGGACAAACAAGAATTTGTTTGGTGCACAACATGCAGGACAAAAGGACACCATAAGAATGAATGTCCAACATTCACGCAATATATGGAAGCAGGAATGCCAAACCTGTTACCCACGGGAGGACCATGGTGTGAAATATGCAAGAAACTGAGTCACGACCCTTATCACTGCACGATGATGCAGGAATACCAGACAGTACCAAAGAGTTCATATTGCACCTTTTGCAAGTCAGTGGGCCACAACGACAAAGATTGTAGAACTATGGAGTTGATGAGAGAAAGGACATCACATGCATATAGAGTGCATGCATAAATGATGACTGGGCAAGCCACACCACAGTTTAATCAAGGTCCAGCTCCATACAACACTGTGCAACAACAGTATAATACTACACAACAACCATACAATAACGCGCAACCACAATACAACGTAGCACAACCTCGGTACAATACCCCGTAGTATAATCAGGTGCCTCAGTATAATGCACCGAGAGGAGATCGAGCAGGCTATAGAGGAGGAGGACGAGCCCGAGGAGGTTTCAGATGAGGTAGAGGACCATTGGTATGTCACAATTGTCAACAACCGAGACATTATGCAAGGTAATGTCTGCTTCCACCAATGACTTGTATGTATTGTCGCGCATCGGACCATGATACGGAGGAATGTCCGACACTATTAGTAAAGATCTAGGAAAAGAGGAACCAGAACAACCATAATGTTCAGTGGATTTCAACAGAAGCGAGGGATGAAGGACGAAACATCAACATAGTTACCCGCGTAGGAGCGAAAACAAGAAATGACGTAGCTCGACAAGAACCAGTACAAAACCAGTGGGTAAAGAAAAACACCGAACCAAGGAAACAGTTCAACGCGCAGAAGGAGAAAGAGGTATTTAAGAAAGCAAGACAAGAATGTCAGAAGGATGACATGGCATCGATTTCAATTGCGCAACAAAACAAGGAAGCACCGAAGTATGAGATGCCACTAGTATTGGATCATATGAACGAAATGCAAACCATGGGACAAGTAAGTACAATCAAAGGTTTTTTGCAATCATGTGTAAAGGTACTAAATGATCCATCATCTGTCAAAATATTGCAAAACATACTAGAAAAATGTAGCATCGAGACAGAAGGAAAACTAGAACCAAAAACAATCAATCACCTACACACAAGAAGAAGAACAAGTAGGGAGTTTAGACTGAATGCCAACATCGAATATTTCAACATGGGTGATATCATACTGGATCTAGGATCTGAAGTGAATGTATTACCAAAGAAGACATGGAAATGCATGGGAGATCCCACATTAGGATATTCACCTGTTTAATTGAAACTAGCAAACCAACACAGAGTCCTACCAATCGGTAGACTGAAAGGAGTGACAGTAGACCTAGATAGAGTGCACACTAAAGTAGATTTTGAAGTCATTGAAATAGTGGACGACACAACACCATACCCAGTGTTTCTTGGTCTGGATTGGGAGTTTGACAACTAGGCCATAATCAACTTGAAGACTAGGAAAATGACATTTGAGTCAGGAGAATACAGGGTCATTGCGCCATTAGACCCATCAGAAGGGGAGAGGTTTGTAGAACCTACTTGCCTAGACTTAGAGGAAATCGACTAGCTATACATAACAACTGCGCACGATGAGGATTACGTAAACCCAACTGCAGATGGAATACTCAATTGGAGAAGCATTACTTCATGTGGAACGGACTCAGATACAGGCTTAGAAAACTAGAAACAAAGGCTACACGAAGTATCCACAAGAAGGTGTGCAAGAATAGACCGCGCAGTAAGATGGGTAGGCACAAAAATCAAGGAACCACCTAGTTTCAACAGAATAAATGATTTGGAAACATTCTTGACACAGTATGAAGACACAATTTTATAGAATCAGAGATTGTTATCTCTTGATATAACACTTAAGGCCACACTGACAAGATGGTGGGGCGCACACAAAGAGACCATCATGGATTGGTACCAATGTAAGCAGTTACTGTGCATAAGGTTCGACGTAGAACATAAAAACAATAAGCAACAAAAGTATGATGGAGAAGGGGCACATTCGGAACACTTGGAGAAGTGTAGAACGCTGTGGAAAATGACACCCCCAGAGGAATGGCCTCATCATTTCATACACACTCTAGAGGGCATACCAGCGAACTGGTATACAGACTAGGAATTGTGCAAAGGAACTACGACCTGGACGACATTGCATTAGAATTTCATAGTCACTTTCTCATTCGAGCATGAGAACCCCAACATAGATGTCTCTCTTAAACAAATAAGAGGAGTAATATTCATCAAAGAACCAGAAATAGAACTTATCACAGAAGAACAACAACAAAACAAAAAGACAGTCAAGGAACCGTTGTCATGTTACCATGTACAAGAGCAAGCACTGGATGAAGATGATCCATGTGATATTCAGATTGAAGAAGCTGAAGGAGAAAGAGATGTGGAAGGTCCACCCATAGAATCATAAGTCATTTCCATGCCAATCAAAGTAAAGAAAGTCAACATTGGGACAGTGGAGCATCCCAAAATGGTGAACATTGGAGACTACTGGGATGAGCAAGTAGTAGAAAGCATAACAGAGTTGTTGCGTGAGTACAGTGAGTTGTTTCCTACAACATTTACAGAGATGAAGGGTATAGCTGGAGAGTTAGGAGAGATGAAGATACCACTCAGACCTGAAGCAAGATCGATCAGACATCGACCATATAGACTGAACCCAATATATAAGCAGAAAGTCAAAACTGAGATAGACAGGATGCTCGAAGCTAGAATCATAGAACCGGTCGAAGAATTGGAATGGATAAGCCCGATGGTAGTACATGACAAGAAACAAGGAGGGATAAGGATATGCATCGAATTGCGTAAGTTGAACGATGCATGCCTACATGACCCGTTCCCTACACCTTTCACGGATGAAGTGTTAGAGAATGTAGGAGGACATAAAGCTTATTCATTGACTGATTTATTCTCAGGCTACCATCAGATCAAGATAGCACAGGAAGACAGAGACAAGACCATGTTTGCAAGAGAGTGGGGATCCTACCAATACAGAGTCATGTCGTTTGGACTAAAGAATGAACCAACAATATTTTCTAGAGTAGTCATCGCAACATTTAAGGAATTCATCCACCGGTTTCTCGAAGTATACTTGGACGATTGGACAGTCTACAGTTTGTTGAAAGACCATGTAGAAGTCTTACGAATAATGTTAGAAAGATGTAGGCAGTGCCAGATATCATTGAACATAAAGAAATGCATATTCGGAACATTGTTTGGGATACTATTGGGCCATATAGTATGCAAACATGGTTTATTAGTAGATCCTGCAAAGATTGCAGTAATTGCTAACTTACGACCACCAAAAATAGTTCGTCAGCTGAGTGCGACATTGGGACACACAGGTTACTACAGGAAATTTATCAAAGGATATGCACAAATTACTACACCAATGGAAAAGATGTTAAGAAAGGATACAAAGATTCAATGGAATGACGAGTGCCAACACAGTCCGGATACCTTGAAGGAAAATATGGTCACCGCGTCGATATTAGTATTTCCAGATTGGGAGAAGAAATTCCACGTGCATGTAGATGCATCAACCGTAGCATTTGGAGCTATCTTGGCGCAACCAAGAGCGGGGGACTTGGATCACCTGATAGCATTTGCAAGCAGGAATTTGTTAGAATTGGAGCAGAACTATAACACTACAGAAAGGGAAGGCCTAGCTATGGTCTATGCACTACAAAAGTTCAGACACTACTTATTGGGAAAACACTTTAAGATGTTCATAGATCACTTAGCCCTAAAATACCTAGTCAACAAGCCAGTGTTGGGGGGGAGAATTTGTCGATGGTTACTGCTATTTCAAGAATTTGACTTTGAAGTAATCGTCAAACCAGGAAAATTGAATGCAGGACCTAACCACCTATCAAGGGTCACAAATGGGGAATATCCTATGAGTTTAGAAGACAACTTTTTGGATGCATAGTTATTTTTAGTCCATATCGCTGATGAACACTTCGTAGATATCATTTAGTACTTGAGCACAGGTACTGTGCTGCGAGAATATAGAACCACGCAGAAGAAAAACCTGGTAGTTCGTGTTGCCGATTATCAACTAATTGCAGGACACCTATACAAAATGGGTGCAGATAGCATCTTGCGAAGGTACGTGTTAGAGCACGAAATACCAAGAGTCTTAGCAGAAGCCTATGAGGGAATAGTTGGAGGACATTATGCAGGCAAAGCTACTGTGCAAAAGGTATTACACGCAGGACTATGGTGGCCAACGATTCAAAGAGACTCGAAGGAGTACTATCAAAGATGCGATGTCTGTCAGAGGGCAGGAAAAGCCAATAAAAGGGACGATATGCCATTACGACCGCAAGTAACTTTGCATACATTCGACAAGTGGGCAATAGACTTTTTAGGACCAATCAACCCACCAACAAAAAGAACAGGAGCTAGGTACATTATCACCGCGACGGAGTACCTAACAAGATGGGCGGAGGCTGCACCAGTGAAGGATTGCAGTGTAGAAACAACAACACACTTTTTATTTGAACAAGTGATCATTAGATTTGGATGCCCAAGAATTTTAATGAGAGACCAAGGCACGCACTTCATAAACAACAATATCAACACTATGACTGAAGAGTTTGAAGTCCATCATTAGAAGAGCACACCATATATTCCACAGGCGAATGGCACAATGGAAGCATTTAACAAAATCCTGGAGAATGCGCTGACAAAGATCTGTAATGTCAACAGGGACGACTGAGATCTCAAAGTACCAGCAGTATTATGGGCATACAACTACGTGCAAAAATTTGACAGGGCACACACCATTTAAACCGGTCTATGTCCAAGAGGCAGTGGTACCATTAGAATTTTTAGTACCAAGCTTGCGCATAGTAGGAATTACACAAATGATAGAACGAGGCACAGTACAGGAGAGACTAAATCAATTAATGACCATGGAGGAAGATTGTATCTTAGCAAGATTCCACCAACAAGTTCAGAAAGGAAGGGACAAATCTTGGCATGATAGACACATAAAGAATAAAACTTTCAAGGAAGGAGATCTAGTATTGATGTATGACAACAAATCGATCCAACACCCAGGAAAGTTTAGAATGCATGGGCTAGGACCATACAAGGTAAAATATGTCACAGATGGAGGAGCTGTACAGTTAAGAGACTTATCAGGTGCATAAAGCAGAGGGGTGATCAATGGGAGCCGACTGAAGCTGTATAAGGACAATCGACCACCCACCGCACAGTAAAAATAAATAAATTAGTATATCAAAACGAATCAATAGAAGCACAGTGTGTCAAAGAAACAAAGAAAACACACACTTAGGAAAAAAAACTCGGCAAGGAGAAGGACGATGACCACATCAAAAGGGAAATAAGAGGGAAAAGGAAAGTCGGCAAAAGCAGTATGACAAGACAATGTTAGGTGGAATTAAAGGATGAAAAGGACCAATGGGACGCCACATTAATCGCACCAACTGGAGACAACAAGACAGAGTAATGGCAAGTATGAAACTACTGGAGGTGCATTGAACCCACAATTAAGGAAGTGTCCTCGACAAGCTTCATGGAAAGCCCATACAATACACAGACACAGGAGCAAAGAGTCCATTTGCGAAAAGAGAGCAGACAAAGAATGATAGAGGCTAAAAATCACAGAGCGAGTTCATAGAGGTCACAGAGACCAATCAAACCCAACAAACATTCAACATTCACCACCATGGCACCACCAAAGCAAGCAGAAGTGAGCCAGATCACCAAAAAAACTAGAGTTCAGACTAGGTCACGAGTACAGATGGAAGAAGGTGAACATCATCCGCTAGAGATCGTCAACGTCAATGAAATCCCATCTCCAAACATAGCACCGATGAACCCCACACTGATAGTGGAGGAAACCCAACAACCAACACCAGAGGGAACATGTATAGATATACAGACAGAGGTACAGGAGCAGCCGAACCAGGACATAGAAACCCTGAAGGAGGTGCAACCAGAGAACAACGAAGCAACTCCAAAAGTTAATGGAATGGCGTCGAATCTGGAAGCAGTTGAGACAGACAAGTCTCAAACCACTATATCATACCACCCACTGGAAGGAACAGTATAAGATGTCATGGGTTGGCTGGAATGGTATAATGAGGAACAATCGGAAGTCACTGGAACTTTGAGCCAACCACCACTGTTGAAGAAAGACAAGATACAGATACCCAGGTCACCTCGCAAGAAACTCGCCATAGAAATCATTATAGGGAAGCTCAAATACTCGGACCACGATGTAGCAGATGAAGACAAGTTTCCGGAACTTACAAAGAGAGTGTACATGGAGACGGTGGGATCAAATCCATTTGGGGAACTGATTAATCAATAACTCCAATGGGCAATAGGGTTAGAGAAGACATGAATTTTAGGTTTGTTGAATCTACCACATTTTGGCAGAGGTTAGTACACAACCACATGCGTCAATTAGTTGTTAGCAGTCACGCATGGCGGGGACATATGGTTGGACAAGCTCGTCTCGATAGACGTAGAGCTTATGACCAACATAACAGGATTTTAAATCTGGGGGCATGGATCCTGCGTAGTTTCTGGATGACAAAGCCAGGGAGAAGGTGTTAGCAGAAGAGATGAAGAAGAAGTATGACACCGACAGGGGGCAAGAGGGATCATTATCAAGAGGATCAACGATGCTGCAACACAATTGGGCGCAAAAATCTTAGCCTGGAAAATGCTAAGAAAAGGTCACAGGGAGGAATTTCCAGCTGGAGTTGTCACAGTTGCAGCTCAATACGCAGAAGGCACCATAGTGAGCTGGGCACCGTACCTCTTGAACTTATTCCTGGATGACTGCAAGGATGCACATGATCTAGGCACAAAGTTTCACTATTCATGGCTAATCACGTTAATAGGCTTTATGGGCTGGAGGGAACCAAGGTATGTAATTTTTTGTACCAGAACGAAACCAAATCAGGGAGTGAGATATTTTTTGCTCAGAGCCAGGCCATATGTGAAGCACAAAAGGATGAATGGGTCCATCTTTTAAGGGTACCTACGCGACCTATAGGAAACCATCTCCAAAATGTGGAGAATAACACTAGAGGTTGTCACGCGATATGGGGACATCGCCAACTTTATGGCTACACGACATACAATGTGGATACAGGCGCAAGGATTTCGATAAGCAGTGGCTACAAATGTGCTCCTACATCAAAGAGGGCGACATTGACTTGGTAATCAAAGTCTGGGAAGATGAGTGGAGGATTCCAGCCATCACCTAGGATTTTCTAGAAAGGACAGCAGAAGAAGAGGCAGGGCAGGGAGAAACGCAGCCTCGAGAAATCCAAGTGCCTAAGAAACGAAGGACGGGCCAGACAACAACCACGTAGACAAATGAAGGCACCACGAAGATGGGAACCCAAAAGGGGAAGAAGGAGAATACGCAATCGGTCAAGGAATGACAGAAATAGGCCGATGCCGCACATAAGACTACACCAAGTCCCAACCCACAGGAACCAGATGGGAATAAGAGGTCAGCCACACAGAAAGGAGGCACACGCAAGAGAATGAAGGCACAAAGAACACCACCACAATATACGATCACAGATGATGATGGGGAAATGATAGCATGAATGGTCTAGGATTGTTTATCCGAAAAATTTGACCATGCTGCGCACCACAGGGATAGGCTTCAAGAGGAACTGATAGACATGCGACAACTCCTCAAGAAAATCTGGGAAGGGAAAACAACAAGCAGTAGGGGAATAGAACCATCAACACCGCAGACAGAGGAAAGAGTGGAAGTAGAAGAACGAGATCCAGTCCACCCATTACCGCACCCGAACACAACATTCCACATCACACCCAGTATTCTACGCATGGATGAGATTGTGGGGTACACACCCCTAAAGGACTTAAGACAAATCTAACTGGTGTTGACGTCGATGCCAACCAGGGTCTACACAAGTTGCAGATTAGCATAAACCACGAGGTACAGTCTCGCGTACACAAAGACTTAGTCGAATTGCAGTGAGAAACAGAGAAGTTGGACACACTGGAAATAGTCTATGAGAAGGCTAAATCTGAGACCCAGGAGGAAAGGGAGCGAATAAAAGGATTGGAGCAAAAGGTGGCAGGAACTTATGAGAAGATTCCACAGACCGCGTAGAGGGATGAAATCACAGCAACATAAGAGATTGATCAGATTGCACAGGAAATTGAACAATATTAGAAGGAGATCAAGAATCTCTGGGAGAAGCTCACACCAACCACACCACCAACAATGAAGGAGCAAAGGAAGCATGAAGCAACAATGCAGCTACAGGAAATAGAGCAATAGGTCAGCATAGCAGCTGACTTGTTCGATAAAGAAGCGCAACTGTGGACTAAGTTAGAGGAGTATCAACAGGTCCAAAAGTGGGATAAGGAAGAAGAAAGTATCAATGCAATGATCCAAGAACTCAAGCAGAGGCAGAAGACAATGCCAATTACATAACGCGTCAAAGGAGCGCAGGACATGAAAAAATTGCAGGTAGAGCTCACCACTGTGCAAACATAGAAACATGAGAGGTAGACTCAAATGGAACCGTTGCAAGAGCAGGTAGTAGAAGTCTTAGCACAAGCAGAGGAAGCCAAGGCACATATAGCATAGACCCACATTGCAATCCAGATAATGGACACACTCAAAGAGAAGACTGTGTAGGCGCAGACATAGGCAGCAGAGCTCAGAGAAAAGTTCCAGGCGATCACCAAGGAGATCGAGGAAGCATACAAAGGTTAGGTGGCTTGGGACGAGCCACATGACAGTGTTGGGGACCTATTGGAGGCAAGCCAAAGCGGAAAATCAAGGCGATTTTGGGAAAGAAAGCATGCACGAGGAAAGCGACAATTGGAAGGAAGAGCAACACACGCGCATGCATGTAAGACCTAATGATGGTAGGGTTAGGGTTTTGGTAATGTATTGAAACAACTAGCAATCTAGGAATGTATAAATATAGATACCTAGGTCTCATAGCAAGGATGCTATGGAGGCGAGACGAGTTGTATTATAGAGGGAATTATTGTAGTGAGTTGATATTTAATATTTTGTTGTATGAACTATTTTGCATAAGCTGTTGAGCTAGAGAGGATGAAGGAGGGCACATCTTGAGGGTTATATCGCAGGCTGAGGGGCCTGGTGCGATATAGTCTGCCTCATATAGATATTACCCGACTGAGAAGAGTTGTAAAGCACATGGCCCTGTAGATGAAAAAATACTATAATAAAAGAGCTGAGAGCCAAATCTTTGTGGATGTAGCCCAGGAGGGGGTGAACCATGGTAACATCTGTGTTGTGTGATAAATTCATGTGTATATTTATTGTCTTCAATAGTTATTATTATGCTTAATGAATGAGATTCTATATCGTCTGTTTAAGTATTGTTGCAATCTTGAAGGAATAAGCTGTCGTATTTACTGCATAGTCGTGAATATCAGTATGCTGCATTTACAAGTTATAATACTGGTTCAATATTTAGCTCTCATATCTCACACTCAATCCTAGGCTGTAAACACATGAGTCTTACAACAACCCATTAAAGCTATCTCAGGTGAGACTGCGCAACGCATTCTGTGTGCTATGTTGCCTTCTGGTTTACCAGGAGGGCCGATAGTTTTAGAGGCTTTGTTGGAAACCCGAACAGACATGAACCCTGGGTCAATAAACTCAGACAAAATAAAAGAGTAGTAACCAACAATGGATCACTCGATCCACGACCTTACTTCAGGCCTTCCGGGTGCACATGTATTGTGTAGTGCAGTGCTTAAACACACGAGTGTTCGACTGGAGCACGACCATGCTTGACTGCATGAAGAGACAACTCACAGAGTGTCACGGGCGAAACAACAAAAAATTTGGATTTGGTACCGTTTTATGCTCATTATTCTTCGAGAGGGTACCCAACATGAGTCCACGAGAGACAGTACGGGGGCATGTGGCCTCCTTCCCAACAATGTGTAGATGGGCGGCATTGCTACCGCGACAGGGGGCAGGGAGGACCATAGAGGCCTTCAACAATACATTTTTTGACTGGTGGGCACGACAGATTCCGACGATAGATGGCTACCCCTACATCAAGATCAACTTTTCTAGGGATCCGAACATGCTCATACCTCTTGGAGAGGAGCGAGGAGAGATAGGTATGTTTGTTCTTTAAAGTTATTTATTTATTTTTTTCCTTTTATATATATCATTTTATGTGTACCAGAGTATCTGACAACTATGTATCTGTTATGTATAGATATGGGACCAGTGCATCCAACAGACTTCTCGAGGACCAGGTGGCGTCCTCGACCAGAGGCAGTACCAGCCTCAGCTGTCGGACCACCAACATCATTAGCAGGGGGACCTCCAGCTGGAGAGGCTAAGAGAGTTTTGAGACGGGTGGAGCGGAACCTCACCGCGCTCACTCGTGTAGTTCCCATGGCTGAGATCGAGGATCTCTCGCCATTGATGCAACCTCACATAGTTTGGGTGCCACAGACTTGGTTCCAGCTCTTCCGGCATTTTGAAAATGCCGTTGTTCACTATGGCAGGGCCAATAGGCCCCGTGCTTAGCTAGGATATACCACTTACATGTCGAGGGCACTCTTTTTGTATATTTTTTAGGGCATAAGCCCCGTGATGTATACTGGATATGTATTTTTGAGGTGTTCGCGCCCACTGATGTACTCTAACACATTTTGATATATATATATATATATATATATATTTACATCTTTTATGTCTTATGGATCACATTTTTACAAATGTATGTACATGTGTATGTGTGTGCTTTTTTTTATGTGTGTGAAATATGCCAATCTAATACTTGATTAGCTAGAGTATCTGTCATTTGATTTAATATCCTAAGAACATGGATATACGTAATGTAATCAAAGCAACGTTCTAAGAGACATACCCTAAGGAATCGTCGGTGTAAGGTAGGATCATAAATGTGGTAAACCCCATTTAACTGGGACACAACTAGCTGTGCATCTAAGTAGACTCGGAGGTGAGAGATACCATGCAACAAAGCGTCACGAAGCAACTCTATCACTGCACTGTACTTGACGACATTATTTGTGGCATCACCTAAACAGATACCTCCAGAAGATAGCAACTGGCCTTGAGGCGTGAAAATCGCCCAAGCCGCAGAAGCAATCCTTCGAGTGTGTCGACTAGCGCCATCCGCGAACCCAACAAACACCTTTGATTCACTTGACATCTTCCATAGTGAAAAAGATGACATAAATAACGACATGTCCATAAAACAAAAAGACAAAAACTAACTATATAGGACCTATACATATGTACAAGAAGTCACCCAAGGTGACCCACCTACGAGTAATACTTCTTGAGGTAGAGCCCATTTCTAAACTCCGCCAAAGCATTTCCCTCAAAGTCAACCAGACGATAAGCGCCCTTCTTTAGTACCTCCTTCACAATGAAAGGTCTGAACCACATGGGTTTAAACTTGCCTGCCCCCAGGGGATCCTTATCTTGGTCGTAGACTAGGAGAAGGTCACCTTCGGAGAAAATTTGAGGACCAATGGACCAATCATACTGACACTTGACTCATTGCTTATGAGCCTCGTTAGCCAAGGCTGCATCACGACGTTGTTCATCGAGTTGCTCGAGATATAATAAGTGTTCCTCAAGCGGTGAAGTGTCTGGAAATAACTATACTGTCAACTTTAGAGATGGGATTTGACACTCTATAGGCAATACTGCTTCTAGCCCGTAAACGAGTTGAAAAGGTGAAAATCTGGTGGCAGTCTTTACAGACATTCGGTAGGCCCACAATGCCGAATACAACATCAAATGCCAATTTGAATTGGCAGAATTGATCATTCGCTGTAGAGTGGTCTTGAGAGACTTATTCACAGCTTCCACCTGACCATTCACTTGTGGGTAGTAGGGTGATGAATGCTCTTGCCTCAACCCAAGCTTTGATGTTAACTCATACATCATTTTATTCTGAAAGTGACTACCATGGTCAGTGACAATCTCCTTCAAGATGCCGAACATTTCTATTATCTGGTTAAACATAAAGAGAGTTGATGTCTCTCCATCATTATTAAATGTCGGCATAGCTTCGACTCACTTTGTGAAGTAGTCTACTGCTACAATGATATAACAGTTCCCCCTGGCTAAAGGGGGGTGGCATGTATTAAAATCAATCCCCCACTTGGTGAAGGGGCCAATAGTAATGATGGGAAACATGGGAGCGAGGTGTGCCCTCATCTTCCGAGAGAATATCTGACACAGGTGGCACTTCTTGACCGATTCAATGCAATCCTTGATTAACGTCGACCAAAAGTAACTTTCTCATAGAATCTTTTGGGTTGTTGCCAACCCCGGAAAATGACCACCACATGCTCCAATGTGTTATTCATTAAGAATGAGAACGAGTTCCACTTCTTCATGAGTGATGCACCGACGAAGGATGCAATCTACACCTCAACAATACAAAGTGTCATTGAGTATGAGATAGTTTTTTTCCTGATGGCGTATACGTCGACGCTCATCGCGAGAAGCAGAGGAGGGCACTTCAAAGTTTGGATATAGACTAATATATATCCATACCAGGGGTTCGAAGATGAAATCAGAAAAATATCTCCTTTAATCAACGATTCTTCGAGCGTAACATCACCTGATTCGACTAGAAGTTCTAAGATAAGTTTCGCAAAGACTAGTGACTTTTTGGCTTTCGCAGAAACAAAATCCAAGTCAAATTCCTGGAGGATAAAAATCCATCTTTTGATCTTTCCGTTGTGTCAACACATACTGAAATGGATTCACAACAACAACGACAGTGGTCTTACGAAGAAGAATATATTGACGGAACCATTGGACAACATGCACTGCTGCCAATGCAAGCTTCTCAACATGGGAGTAGTTGAGTTCCAGTGCAACTAGGCCTTGGCTCAGGTAATAAATCACATGCTCTTCAAGCAGATTGTCCTCTTGAACCAAGACCATACCGATGGTCAACTCTGCAGTGACCAAGTACAATAAGAAATCTTTATTATAATTGGGAGGCAAGAGCAAAGGGGCAGACGTAAGGGCACGTTTCAATGCATCGAAAGAGCGCTGAGCGACTTCGTTGCAATAGAAAGGGGCTCCCTTTTTTAGTAAATGCATGAACCCTTTAGTGATTTTGTCATAGTTTGCGATAAAACGTCGAAGAAAGTTGGATTTCCCCTGTAAACTCTAAAGCTGAGGGACTGTGCACGGTGGAGGCAACTGAACTATCATCTCAACCTTTAGAGGATCGACCATGATCCCTATTGTTGAAACTATGAAACTTAGAAGACGACCCGACGTCACGCAAATACTACACTTGTTAGGATTCAAGTGAATTCGATAGAAGCGACATCACTCAAAGATTAGTCGGAGGTGCGCGGGATGATCAGCTCTCTTGCGAGATTGTGATGCTAAAGCATCGAGATAAGCCTCGACTATATGTCTAAGTTCATGGAAAGCAAAAGACATGGCCCACTGAAAAGTGGCTCCAACATTCTTCAGGCCCAAAGGCATCTTCCGATAAGAAAATGTACCTGATGGACAGATAAATGTTGTTTTATGTTGGTCTTCAAGCTTAATCTGTATCTGATTGTATCCCAAAAAACCATTCATGAAAGAAAAGACCTCACAATCTGTACACTCATTGACAATATCATCAATGAACGGGGTGGGGAAATGATCGTTTGGACAGGGCTTGTTCAAATCACGAAAGTCCATACATACGCGAATCATTCCCTACTTTTTGTTGACCAAAATGGGATTTGACACCCATTGAGTCAACTGAATGGGGTAGATGAAACCAGATTTGAGCAGTTTCTCTACTTCAGCCTTAATAGTTGTTGCTTTCTGAGGATTCACCGAACGAAGCTTCTGTCGAACCGGCTTAGCGTAAGGATAAGTCATTATTTCATGTTCGACGATTCTTGGATCAATGCCTGACATTTCCTCATAAGACCAGGCAAAAACGTCGCAGAATTATTTAAATAAATCTGTTTAGATTCGAATCTCCTCGGGGGAGTAGTCCGCTTCGACGAAGACATTCTCCATGATGCCAAGGGTTCTTGAGATGTCAATAGGTAACATTTCAATGATGGTTTCCATATTACCCTCTGCATAAACTACGTGCATAGCCAGAGGATTAATAGGACAAGACCTATCTCCAGTAATAGTCAACACGATTTCACCTACCTCTATTCTTCTTAACTCCGAGAGAAAATAAGATCTGTGATGGAGATCATCCCAGGGTCTGTCCGGACCAGTCAATGCCTCTATAATCGTCTCGTTAGAGGGCAAGACCAAGTCTAAAGAATTGGTAGTGGCGAGGGAACCTTGAGCCTGGATAGGCTCTAGAACTGGATCTAACTCCTGTGTGGGAGTCGGATTGGGGTCGACTGAAGCCTGCTGGACAATATTGTATGAAAATTATGCCATGGACAAGGGCATGAACATGCCAGGATTCCCTGTCCCTTTAATCGAGGCCGATGGGGAAGGAAGAGTCCATGAATCGTTAAAGTAAGTCATACAGAACGACGACACTTGAAATATTTTAGCCTTAGGCTGGTCGGGGACAACCGATATGTGCTTGACATCACCGGAAGGAGGGGGGTAATCAAAGGTACCCATCAAAGGTGGGCACAAAACAACCCCTATGTTGATGATGTCAGGCTGAGGGTTATCAATCATCGGGACCGTGGATGTTCCCGATGAAGGGTTAGGATGTGAGAAAGACAACTGATCAATGGACACGATCTAGCCCTCGTGTGGAAACAAAAATACCTTGAAGACTGTGGCAACCAATGCATGCATATCATAAGTCCAACTCCTTCCTAACAGAAGGTTGTAGTCGAGAGGCACATTGACCACTTCAACTTCAACGCACACAATTTTCCCTCCTAACTGCATGGGGAAAGAAGGGATGATACCATGTGGTTTGAAAGAATGACCATCGAAAGCAGTAAGTAGAGTAGGTCATAGAGACAAAATAGGTTGGCCAATGCCCTTCCAACACGCCAACGACATCATGCATGTCGAAGCGCCCTCATCAACCACCGTGCATAAAATATTCTTGGTAAAAATTTTCGTGGTGTAAGCCACTACTATCTAAAACACAACGTGGTATGGGAGACAAGGTTTCAAGTTGTTCATATCAAGCATGATTGTTCCAAAATTAGAAGTTTCGGTAGATCCTAAGGCAACTAACATAGTCTTTCTCTATGAAGGGCAACTCTAGAGGACCTCCAAAGCAGACATTGCGCAAGGGGTTTGTGACAAAACCTCCACCATAGAGTAGTTCTAGGCAACCCTCGCATTCAAATTATGCGAAGCTTTCTTTAACACCCCTTTTAGGATGCGTGTCATTGTTTCTCCCATCGTCTTCTCAATCTAGAGAGGAACAGACGGGTTTACGACTTCTTTACCCTTTTTAGCAGATTCCAACTTTCCGTAGTCGTGTGCCCTAGTTGCTATAAAAGTGTCACCTTTCAACATATAAACATTCATGGCCAAGGGATTACTAGAAGATGAAGGGGGTCCCTGACTTCCCCCATCCACGCTCGTAGAGGCTTGAGTCAATTTTTTCCCATGTGGAAATGGGTTTGTTAACACAATAGGCTGCTGCTGCGCCAACAACTTTTGGGCCTCCACAAGCCGAGGGCACAGGTGAGTTGGATGGTCTTCCATGCAAAGGTTACATAGATACTTTGACTTTCTTTTCTCTATGTTTCCCCCGCCAACATTGTTGGTGGGTTTCTTATCCCCCTCACCCTTCTTGTTTCGTTGTTTTTTCTTGCCGCCAGGTTGCTGGTTGGCCTTCAGGTTCGTTGACTGCACACTGTGTACGTCCGATGTTTGAGTAGGGGGAGCAACCGAAGTAGAGGTTTGGCTGGCCATTGTCTGTTGTATCTACAATTGTAACAATTGATTTGACAACCAATCAATAGGCTTTGTTTGTGCTGAACCAACTATACCATTGGCATGTGGTCTAGACTTGTGTCTGGCCTTGTCAAGGATAGACCGTGGAACTTCTAGAAAAACCTCGTAGAGTAAACCAGAATGAGAGTATATCAGTTCAAGTTGTTGAGCTCTCATTATCGCCTCTTCCTCGGAAAACACTCCCGACGTTGCAACGTCCTTGGATAACTGAGGTACCAAATACTTAAGGAACCACTCCAGCAGGAAAGCTGGTGGGACTAGTATTTTTATCAAACTCTTCTGGTGCCGCCATTCTCGGATGTGATCCAAGATATGATCAGCCTTTGTTTGCTCAAATTTGGCCAGCAATTCGGTGCCGACATCGTACTCACAGGTAGTTGAAAATGGTTTAAGAAAACCATTTCCAATTCGCTAAAGCAAGAGTATCTTAAGCGGTTGAGCTCAATGTACCATTTCGTGACACTCCCGATAAGAGTGCATTGAAATAGGCACAACTGTATGGAGTTGTCTCGCAATGTGTTCGATGAGCACCATAGGTGAAAAGTGGTCACGTGACCGTCTGGATATTTTTTAGTCTTACCCTCGAACTTTGGAACGTTCGAGGACAACTTCGTCGGCATGGGAGGCCAACACAGATCGTGACAAATTGGGTTGTTTAACAATCTTGACAAGTATGGAAAATGCAACGTTGCCAGAAACGATAGCTTGGGCTATTGACTATGTACAGATAAAAAGGAGCCCGGAGTTTGACTGGCACTAGGTTGCCAGGAAAAGTTAGGTTGCTGACCAGGGTTCTGGTAAATACCATGGTCTGGGCCAACGAACAAATACTACATTTGTTGGGGCATTAGTGACTGATTACCGTAGTTGGACGTTGAGGGATGGGCGGGGATTGCTCCCTGTGTAGTGTTCCAAATATTCTGGAAAGGGTTTCCCCCTGTCGATATGACAGGCATAGGTACTAAGCCTTGCCCGGGGTTCCACTAACCATGGAAGGGGTTTCCCCCGATCGACATCCCTGATGAGGAAACTGCTCCCTGCCACCGAGTCCAAAGTCCTTGTGAGGAGAAGACTCTTGTGTTTTCCCCTTGTGTAGGAATAGTACCCTGCACAGGGTTCTGTTTTCCAAAACCAGGTTTGCCCCCGACCAAGATGACAACTGACGAGAAAGTGTTGTTACCAAACGCGCGTAACAAAGAGAATGACATTGAACCCACTAGCATGGTGTAGGAAGAAGGTCCTAGACTACCTGATCTGAACAAGCTGTAATTCTTCTGAGGCTTTTATACTTGGCAGATTTTGATGATACAGTCCTTTGAATTTCTCCATTTCTTTTCTGGTCTTTACTATTTCTTCTTCTAGGGCTTCACACCTGAGTTTCTTCTCTGACAGTTGTTGTTTCAGTATGTCTTCCATCTTCTTTGCCTCTTCTAATTCCACCTTTAGTAGAGCACAATCTTCATCAGGTTCTTTACTGTCTTTTTCAAACTGTGTTAACACTTGTTTTAGCTTTCTGTTTTTAGATCTGAGTCTATCAATTTCTTCCAGTGCACTGAT
>ML849659.1:41615-52101 GCA_009831015.1 Picea engelmannii
AGAGAGGACAAATAAAAAAAGGTGGATTGATATAATGGTAAATGTTTTGTTTTTTTACACAAACTGGTAAATATTTTTTATTAAAAAGGTGTGGTTAAGACCACTAAATTACAAGAGATCAAATTCAGAGATACATATCTAATCAAAATTGGTTGTACTAAGCCTATTTCCCAACAAAATTCTAGCTTTTCCCTGATATTTTTTCAAATTCTAGCATTACTACAGCGTTGAACAATCTGTAGACGGTAATATATACCAGCAATACATATATTGAGGCAAAACATAATAAATTGAAAATGTTTTTAGATCCTCTACCAGTTTCATTTTGAAGACCTAATAATCCCTACTTGCTCAAACCCTTAGCCAAAGGTTCATTGAAATCTGGTATTGGGGCTATTGATGCTTCTGAAGAAATTATTGTTCTTATTGATGAAGACATTTGAACTCTGGTCTCCTCTTGTTGATCCATACACCTCTGAAGATCCTCATTATGACTCCTCAACACATAAATTTCATCTTGGAGCTGGCCAATTAAAGTACGATGTTATACCATGGTTTCCAGAGCATAAGAAACATTTGAACTAAGGGAACATACCTTGATTTGAGCTCTGAGCATTTTGGGAATATTTTCAAACAATGCTTCGGCTCAAGGGAATAATTTCGTAGAACGAAGAAAGGTTTATTCAATGCCTATTTTTGCAGAGAAATGGAAGGCTATGAGCAAGCACCCACTTGAAATTCATACTGGGATAACCATTTCTAATCAGTTGGGTTTGTAGAATACTGAAAATAGTGTAATGGGTAGCAAGCGGAGGGAGAAAAATTAGTCCTAACAAGCGAATATGCATAGGCAACATCATCCTCATATTCCTTCATGTCCTGTACAACTATTATACCATTACTTAATGGGAAGAGAGAGAAATATTGTGGCTCTCACTGTCGTTTGATGGAAATGAGAGGTGGAAGATTCTGGTTAAAAGCCTTAGATCTTCATTTTTCACGACATTTGGGATCCACTGGCAATGTCGATGGTTGTTAGCCAGTGTGTTTCCCCACCTTTGTCGAGTGTCGACTCGGTTCCTTGGGAGGATTTCCCGATGTGGATGGTATCTCAAGATGATAGAGGACAAGTCGGTGGATAGTTTTATAATTGCATGTTACGAACATATCTCTAATATTTAATTATATTTGGAGAGAGTGGTTTATGATCTTTTCGATAAGAGCACTACTAGTTATAGTGATGAGGAAAAATTTTGGGATCTCTGAAGATGATCCATGTAGCTTATCCTTGCATGTGAATAATGCATTCGGGAAGGAGCAGTGGTCGCTGGTAGTACTAATAATGTGGGAGTCCATATTATCGACTTGAATGTAATGGAGCACATGAAATGGTCGCAATTAATGGAGTCCCTAAGGAAGAATGGATAACTAGTCACTTGAGAATCACAACAATCAAAGGGCTCGGTGAGGATGAGGAAAAGTGTTCAAGCTATCTAGGGATCCCATTTGGAAGGCCTGAAAGATTACCTTCAATGTAATGGAGCACATGAAATGGTCACCATTAATGTAGTCCTTGAGGAAGAATGGATGTAACTAGTCACTTGAGAATCACAACAATCAAAGGGATTGGCAAGGATGAGAAAAAGTATGCAAGCTCTCTGGGGATCCCATTTGGAAGGCATGAAAGATGCCCTACTCGAGGAGGAGGAGCTTGTAATAGTGAACTGCATATGGAAATTGGAAATCTGTGAAATAAATCGTAGTTATTGGAAATCCTTGTCGGTACATGCCACTTGAATCTAGTGGCCTTTACGCTCGCTACGGGTCCACATGTCATCGAGAGAGACTGCCAACTTTTTAGAGATCATTTGTCACTGTCTGGACTCTAGAAGAGTCGTGCACCATTTTCAATTCCCTTGAAGCTATATTGTCGAAGCATGAGATTGCAAGAGCGATGGTGAAATGCATATTCTTTGGGTCGATGATTTCAAGGAGATTTATGAGTAATTTTTTAGGCAACATCATGAGACAAACTCCTGAGATGGTCCTATGTGGACTAGTATGAGGGAATGTGGACTTCATATTGACTTTCCTTAGACGATCAGATGAAGGAACCAAGACATTGGTTTCACGAAGTTACCTCGATATTTCTTGGGGGACATTGTCTCCATGAGGGAAAATCAATGTGTACTAGTGATCCAAGTGGATATCAGTGGCTACCCACCTATTCCATGGTCTCAAAAAATAGTTTTCCATCTTAACAATTTTTCGACAGTTTTTCGGGGTCGTTTTGAGGCCCTAAATGACGTTTTTTGGGGATTTGGGGCCCAAGTGACTATGAAAGGAACTGAATTGATCCAGTCGAAAGTTTTTATTCTCGATTAGACCTTTTCAACGGTGTATCAAGCACCCCAAACAGATATCATATGCAAATGTTACACCCCCAAGAAGTTGACGTATCAACTACCCCCATCAGGGCCCACAAACCTTTTGGCTTTTCATCTTCCGAGGTTAGGGTTTTGGATTTTACTTATGTTAAAACTTCATTTGGAGCCTCATTGTAATGATTATCTTCTGGTGAATGAGAGTAGCTGTCACATCTCTTCTCAAAGATAAGTTTCCACCATTCTAGGGAGTCTTTCACTCTGTATTTTTATAGTCTTTGTAAATTTTCGCTCATTAATAGAAAATTGTGTATTACTATATCTCTGTGCTTATGGTTGCATCTATGATACATTTATGTTATATTATTGGATATCCATGATATCTCTCTATATTTATTTATTATATCTCTTCTCTCATTTCGTGCTGAAAATAATCTAGATCAGTGGTATTAGAGAAGGTTGTTCTTGATCATTTTTTAGTGCATGTCCCCAACGAGGTCCGAGTATAAAAAGTTGGGTCTCAAGATTGTCTCTATTGAGTGCAATCACTCTCGCATGCCCAAGAACCCCTACATGGCAGAAGAAAATAAAAAAGACAGAGCAGAAGATTATATTAATATATTGCTTGAGCAAGCTCTCACGTGACAGAGGGACGAAATAATGGAGAATTTTTCCCACATCCTTCAATGCCTATCGATAAAAAAATTCTCTTCTTCATCAAGAGACCACTTTGGAGGCACCTCTCCTTTCAAGGTACAGGTTAATTTTGATATTCTCGTATTTGAAGGTCAGATAGATGTGGATGCCCTAGAAAAATGGTTAAATATGCTAGAAGGTTATTTCTTTGTTCACCATTTTTCTGACGGGGAAAATATCACCTTTGCACTCCTTAAGGCTCTCCCCCATGTCAAACATTGGTGGGAAACTTACTGGGAGAAAATTTCCAAAGAGGAGTCTAGAATATATGGGGTCGATCCCACTTGATATTTTTTTGTGGATGCGGTCAAGGAGCAACATCACCTTGTTGGAAACTATGAATATCAATACATGAGATGGACCACACTACAGCAAGAGAGGGCCCACGCAGTGTCAGAGTTCACGAATACCTTCCATACCTTGCACACCAAACTAGGTATCAAAGACTCTAAGCGACATTTGTTTCTAAAATACCACAGGGCTCTACACAGATACATCCAAAGTGAAATGGAATTTTTGGATATCTCATCACTTATTGTTGTGTATCGATATGATATTAAAATCGAGTAGAAATTTAGGCACCAGAACAAATGGGAGTTTGGATCTACAAATCCACAACAACCAAAGTATGAGAAACACAACCCTAATAAACAGCTTCCTGAAAACCAGTCTAAGCCACAAGAAAAGAAGGGTCACAGGAATACGAAGAAGGACACTAGAAAATGATGTGATTTCCACAAAATCCCTTAGGACAACACTAATGAATGTCGTTCAAAACAGTCATTGGTGGTCGATATCAAAGACAAGGAGTAGAACCCTGATTTAGAATCTAATTCATAAAATACTGATAGAGGACAGATCATCGACACAGACCCCACTATTATTGTTGCGACCACATTAATTCAACCTGAAGAACCCACATATTCTGAAGAGGGGGAGCACCTTTTTCATTCACAGATGTGGGTGAAGGGGACCCCACTTCATTTTATTGTTGATATCGAAATCCAAAAGAACCTCATCTCAACAGAGGTCATCAAATAGTTGGGATTGTCGACAACACCACACCTGCAGCCATACAACATCGGGTGGCTTTTCTTGGGATGAGATCTTCATGTCACCCAGCAATGTCGATTGTCATACAACATCCAGCCTTTCAAGGATGAGGTATTATGTGATGTTTCCCAGCTATGTCTATGATGTTCTCTTGGGCCAACCATATATGTGGAAGCACCATGTTATCTATGAGTCTCAACCCCATAGTGTCATTGTTACTCTAGGGGGTCATATCTAAAGGATACCAAAGGTAGTTCCAACTATTGTCCCACCTAAACAATGTCGCAAGGTAGTATCTCATTACACAAAATTTAGCTTCTTCACAATCTATTCAAAAGGTGAACATAAGGATACTGCAACCACTACAGCCTCGGCCTAAGCACCTTCTATCCAATAGAAGCAGGTCGACAAGGTTGCAGTAAAGCACAAAGATTCATTATACACACAGTCATCTCATGTAGCTAGATTGTTTAAAAATGTCCAACCCTTCCAGCCACAGGTTCGTGACAGCCTTCAACAAGCTAAGCAGCACAACTTCTCCAACAAGGAAAGAAGCTCACCAAGATTCAGATTTAGCAAACGCTTCCCCCTCTCCCCCGGGAACTCAATGCAATGGATAACATTTATTTCTAAGGAGGGAGGATTGGTCCAGGTGGATTTCTATGGTGACCCACCTATTCCATGTGCTCAAAAAACAGTTTTCCATCTTGGCAGTTTTTCAGGTTCCAAACTTCTGGGGTCGTTTTGAGGCCCTAAATGACGTTTTTTAGGGATTTGGGGTGCAACTGAAAGTTGAATGAATTAACTTTGTCTAGTTGAAATTCAATATTCTAGGTTAGACCTTTCCAACGGTGTATTGAGCGCCCCAAATTTAGATCGTATGCAAAACTTACGCCCCCAGGAAGTTGATGTATCAACTACCCCCATCGAGGCCTGCAAACCTTTTGGATTTTCATCTTCCGAGGTTAGGGTTTTGGATTTTACTTATGTTAAAAATTCCTTTGGGGCCTCATTGTAATGATCATCATCTGGCGAATGAGAGTATCTATCACATCTCTTCTCAGAGATAATCTTCCACAATTCTAGCAAGTCTTTCACTCTGTATTTTTACAGTCTTTGTACATTTTCGCTCATTAACATAAAATTGTGTATTACTGTATCTCTGTGTTTATGGTTGCATCTCTGATACATTTATGTTATATTATTTGATATCTGTGATATCTCTATACATTTATTTATTATATCTCTTCTCTCATTTCATGTCGAAAATAATCTGGATCAACTATAGAAGACAATGATTCCATGAGGGAACCTTGATATTTCTTAGACATGTGTTCCACGAGGGAACAACAAGATGTCTAGTATGGATAGAGTTCATGAGTGAAGCATGAGGTTGGAAACTTTAGGATGTTTGGGTATATAGTACATTCATGTACCCAAGGAGAAAAGTACCAAGCTAGACCCTTCAGATAGAAAGGGTACATTTGTGGGGTACAATGAGTCTTTGAAGGCATAACGGATCTCCATCCCTAGTCAGAGACAGATTGAAGTGATCATAGATGTTACCTTTGAGGAGGAGGTATCCTTTAGGAGATCTAGATGATCTCACATGGATATTGATAGTAAGAGACAGGAAGAGATATTGCCTTCTCCCCCTCACCCTCCAGCAGTTTGGAGGGAGACAATTTAGCCTATTAATCCAATTGATCCCATTGATCATGTATCTCCAGTTGATGTTCACAGAAATATTGTAGTAGGTTGGAAGAGACCTGCATGGGATCATTAGAATATACAGGAGGCAAAAGGACATACAACTCCTCGTGGTACCTTCCAAGAGAGCAAGAGACCTCAAAGATATTTGTTTTATGCTGCAGCTATGAACCACATCATTGATTTTGAGCCTTCCTATTATGATGCATTTAGTCAACTAGTATGGAGATATGCCATGATGGAGGAGTATCAGTCCATCATGAAGAATGATGTGTGGGATATTATTTTGAGATATGAGGGGAAGTCTCTAGTGACTTCCAAGTGGACCTATAAGGTCAAACACACAACTGATGAAGCATCGAGAATCACAAAACGAGATTTGTTGCTAGAGGATCCTCTCAGGTGGAGGCAACATATTATGATGATACATTTGCTCATTTTTATTGATACACTTCTATCCGGATGATTATTTCCCTTGCAGCATACATGGATTGGAGACTACATCAAATGGATGTGAAGATAACCTTTCTCAATGGAGAGATTGAGGAAGAAGTATACATCGAGAAACCAGATGGTTTCGTGATACATGAGAAGGAGTATCTTGTGTGCAGATTGAAGAAGGCCTTGTGTGGACTCAAACAGGAACCTCGAGCTTGGTATGCAAGGATTGACGCACACCTGATGATTTTGGGCTTCAAAAAAAGTGTTTTTGATCCCAATCTGTACTATAGTATTGTTACTGGCGAGTCCCAGATTTTGGTCCTCTGCGTTGATGATTTATTCCTCACCTATACAAAGAGCCTTATTGTTGAATGCAAGTATTTGTTTCCCTTTGATTTTTATATGAAGAACCTCGGTATGATGCACTACTTCTTGGGACTATAGGTGTGGAATAGAAATGATCAGATCTTCATGAGTCACTGGAAGTACACATTTGAGATATTGAAGAAGTTTGGGATGTTTAACTGTAAGCCCATGGCTACACTAATGGTGATGAATCTAAAGAAAATAAGTGTGTCTTCTTCTGATTCCGACGATATTGATCTGACCCTGTACAGACAGTTGATTGGATCAGTGGTGTATTTGGTTAACACTAGACCAGATATTTGATATGCAGTGAGTGTATTTAGCCAGTTTATGAGTCAGTCCAGAGAGACACACTAGATTGTTGCAAAGCATGTGTTGAGATACCAATGAGGCACAGTTGGAAATGGTCTGAGATATACTTCTAGTGTTGACATGAGATTGCAGGGATATACTGACTTTGATTGGTAAAAGAGTGTAGTGGATAGGAAGAGCACCTCTAGGTGTTTCTTCACTTTTGGATCTGCCATCATTTTCTGGTGTAGCAGGAAACAAACTTATATGGTTTTGAGTACCACAGAAGCAGAGTACATTGTATTGAGTGTGGTAGTCCGCAAAGTAGTGTGGATTCACAATCTACTTTCATATTTGTTTGTACATGTGTTGGATTCCATCATTATTCATTTTGATAACCAGATTTGTGTGAAGATCTCATAGAATCCAGTGTTTCATGACAAATTGAAACACATTGATATCAAGTACCATTACATCCAAGACATGGTGAAAAGGAAGGGAGTATTGGTGCAGTACCTTCCTACTGATGAGCAGGTTGTTGATGTTTTTACCAAACCCCTTACTAGGACGAAGTTCAAGTACTTTCGTGACAGACTTGGTGTCGTATAAAATGCCTCCCTTGCTAAGAGGGATTGTTGATGTTTGCAACTTCCTGAGACATTCTCCATATCATACTCCTCTTTGACTGAGTTGAATTGATCTATGAGGACACTTATTTGAGAGGGATAAGTGGGTTTGGTCTTATATCCCAACGTCCCTTGTGGAAATCACATGAGGACACACCCCTTGTGGAAAGCACATGAGGACACATCAAGGGAGTTGACCTTGATTTCACACACTATGGAGAGTTGACCCTAGTTTTTCTAGAGGGAGTAACCTCTATAAGTACATATTGTACTCCTCTATGACTCAGTTGAGTTGATATGTGAGGACATTTATCTGATAGGGATAAGTGGGTTTGGGCTTATAGTCCAACATCCCATGTGGAGAGCTCATGAGGGCACGTCCCTTGTGGAAACACATGAGGACACGTCAAGGGAGTTAACCTTGATGTCTCACACTATGAGGAGTTGACCCTAGTGTTTCTAGAGGGAGTAGCCTCTAGAATTCCACATGGGAGTGCCATGTGTGACAAACCTTTTTCTACTACAATGGTTGTGTACCACTGGTAGACAATGTGTGTCTTTGGACAATAGTTGTGTGCTACTAGTATTGGTTATGTACCACTGGACAGTAGTTGTGTACTACTATGGATCAACAAAGTCATTTTCTATTAGATGGCATTGTAGTAGTTGTATGCTACTAGTTGATTGTCATGGAGACTACCAGATTACTTGGAACAGTTTTGTGTTGCTTGATCACAGAGACTATGACAGATGATTTGAGCTATAGATGGAATGGTAGTAGATCAATGCTACTAGTTGATTATAGAGTAGTCAATGGAATACTAGATGAAGACATCATGGAAATATACCTCCCTAACTAATAGGGAGTGTTTATGTTTCAACATCGAGAAGACCTTCTCCTAGATTGGGGTGCATACCAAGGGAGATGGGATACATTTATCACAAAGGTGTACTTGTGGTAAATGGGCCCAAGCATAGTACTTCCTTGATCATCACAAGGAATAATATGGAATCAATTTTCTTGAGGTTATTTCCACGTGTCAGTTAGCATCGGGTTGACATTCACTCACAGGTCTGTACCTGTGGTTAAAGACCCTGGTGTGGTGTTTTTCCTAGTCATGGTGATTTTACAAGGAATGATAAAGACTCGAGATGATAGATGCTATCACATGCGGACCCAGAGTGAGTCTAATCTCAGAGAGATTCAATTGGATTAGAGGGAGAGCTGCAGTAGGAGTTTCCCCTCGGTTCATGTGGGAGAGAGACATCTCCCAAGACTGACAGACAAGTTTCATGAATCTAGGGTAAAGTTTGTATAATTCAGAGACAAGATTTTTCCCTTGTTGAGAGGGAATGTTGATGTTTGGACAACATCTGGAAGACATTCTTCTAGATAAATAAGTATATATATATATATATATATATATATATATATATATATATATGACATGGTATTTTTAATACAAGGTATAAATATATATAATAAATAAGTAGGTATTTATTATCCAAGGGATGCATCCTTTCATGGATGGTCACCATATGATATTTATATATGGAACACTCACCATTGTAATAATATATCGAATATACACATATTACCTCATATGAAAAAATCATCACAGAGACACTGAAATGCAATAGGAAGATTTCAAGATTGTGTTGTTCACTGCTGCAACAGAGACCACGCACCTTTCTAGTGGTGAAACTCTAGGCAACACCATAGACGAGGAGATGGATGGGTGCTTCCAAATAACGACCCGAGCTTATCCTATTTTGTTTTTATTCCCACTTCCTCCCCTATTTCTCATCATGAAAGAGAATGGAGATCGTATATTGCGATAATTATTGATTAAATTGGGTTGTGCCTGGAGTGTCTGAATTGACCTAATTTGCTCACATCTAGCCTTCACCACCATGCTCTTGCTGACATCCCTTACCAAATTAACATGCTTCCAATTTATTGTCTATGCATTTCTAGTTTCCAGATCAAGTACAGAAAGTTCCTAATCCATTTTTTCTCCACTGCGATGGTACTGACCACGACTCATTGCACGCAGATGATATATTCACTCAAATGTTGGTTTAATGACTCCTCCCTTGCCATCATGTCTCTTTATTATCCCAATCCACGAGAGTATATGCATGTCAATGTATCATGAACCTTGACCACACGTCCACCCTGATACCATGTGAATATACTTAGGAATTGAGGGCTCAACCATATGATCATGGGGGGGAAGGAAAGACTCCATTTCGTCAGCCCTCATGAGACCTTGGGACTTTCCAATGGCCAAGTTTTCCATTATGTTTGTTGCATTGTTATATTTTCAGACCACATGGTAGAATTTCACTTGGAGGTTTCTAATTGAAAGACGGATATGATCCACAAGTTTATTTAAATGTGTGTCCTTTGGTTAAGAGTAAAAAAAAAACAATTTGATCAAATTTTTGGAATCCCCCATTATTCATGCATATGGGGCTAGCCACATGATAACTTTCAAGTAGAATATAGAATGTCCAAAACATTATCATAATTGAAGGTTGAGGAAGTCAAAATATGACCCTGTATGGCTATCGAGCTATGTTAAATATCGGGCCACTAGGAGGAGAAGGGGTTCCATTCTATGTTATTGTATTTGTTCCATAGCATAGTAGAAAAACTAAGAGTGGGAAATTAGAGATTGAAACAAAGGGGGATAATGTTTTGTAGTGACCTAATGCGCCACAGATCTCATGTAACTCCATAGAGAGTGCCTTCTCCTTTGTACTTGCATTATTTCCATACTAGAGAAAAGAGAGTAGAGCAGCATCACCTTCTAGATGGGTATTCTCTCGTAAGGGTTTCCCAGAGAAAATATTTGTTTTATTTTGTGGATGGTGTGTGATTTCATTTACATGTTCTCTATTTACCAAAATTTT